>SNQJ01S0044024.1:50061-65046 GCA_010110895.2 Picea sitchensis
ATGAACTGTTGTATTTCTTTATCAGCTCTTTCATGCTTTTTCCTTCGCATGTTAAGAGATTTATTTTCTATTTTGTATATTCGGAAAATTATCATTCTTCTTGTATATATACCACCCTAGAAGAGGAAAGCTTCCAACCTGCTTACATTGTAGAAGTAGATTCAACAAGTTTACCTCATCCCTTTCATAAGGACGATCACTGTATCCAAATTCCTTTTGAAACTAATCAGCCATATAACCTGGAGGAAATTAAGATTGATTCTAAACCTACTCAGACTTCAATTCCTTCTTTCATTACTATTGAACCTTTTCATCAACCTCTCATCCCTCAAGAGCGGCCCATTGCTTTTCAAATTAAGATCAGGATGAAGATGTTCAATCCTTTTAGGCTACCTTGTCTCCTTCATCCTTATCCTCTTCATTGTTATGAATACCTTCCCTAGTTTTCTGGAGAGAATCAAGTTTTAGCTGAGAGGCACTTGGAATCCTTTGAGGATTTTGTTGAGCATTTTGACATTGTTCATGAAGATGTGATCATGAGATTTTTCTCTAAATCTTTGATCAGAGATGTTGTTGCATGGTTTAAGGGTCTGAGAGATGATTCTATTGGCTCCTGGATCGAGTTCTTTAATGTTTTTTTGAAGTATTGGGGTGAGTACAAATCACTGGATTCATACCTTTCTGATTTTTATTCTTTGAAGAGAGAGCAAGATGAAGCTTTGTCTATCTTCAATCGAAGATTTTTCAGCATCTACCATAACATGCCTTTGGAGGTCCTCCCTACAAAGATAGATGTCATGATACATTATGTTATAGGTCTTCATTCAGAACTTGCCCTTCTTTTGCTAGAAAGGAAGTCTTCATCCTTAACCCAGTTGTTTGGAGATGTGCAAGAAGTAGAGGAGAACATCTGTGCATATAGGTGGATCAGAATGCAGGTTGACTTTGAAGACCTGCGAGCACCTAAGCAAGTCAAATGTCAGTATACTTCATATTTTGAGCAAGAGAGTAATGAGGTCGAAGAAGATTTGGAACAACAGCGAGCATGTGACTTCATTTCAGATTCAGAATCAGATTTTTTAATATTTGCATAATACTCCAGAGACAGGTATGAGTCTGAAGTTCGTGATCATTTTGTAAATTAGAATGAATCTTCCTTTCAAGTATCCGGTGGAAACATTCATGGAGCTATATTTTTTAGAGACCTGGAAGGTTTCAGATTTCTTCTGCTCGCCCATGTTTTCAGGTGAGTATGCTTTCCAAAAAGAGTTCTTATTGTTGTTGTTACATTTCAGAACTCAGTTGTTGATCAATGATAGAGACAAAGTTTCTTCAATTTGTAAATTGCTTGAATGGTTGTTATGGAAGTCAACATTCACTTAACCAATTGAAAAGTTGGTTAGAGTAGAGTAGGGTAGGAAATAAGCTCGCTACCTGAGCATTTATTTTCTTCCATTTTGCAGCAGAAATAGTAGTCAGTTTATATGAATAAAGGTAGATCTTGAGAATGGAAGTTTTGAAGGTTTACAGATATCAGCTACAGGGAGGCTACAGGTTCACAAAAGATTAGTTGTAAAAGCCAGATGACTCCATGCCCAATGCTAAAGGCACAAGGTTTGCTAGCTTCTTGGAAACCTCGCAGGGAGGTCTCCAACCATAAAGGCCAGATGACTCCATGCCCAATACTAAAGGCGACTGGAACTATTAGGTTCTTGGAAACCTCGCAGGGAGGTCTCCATCCCAGTTGGAGCCAGATGTTATCTCCTCAAATGACATAGTCAAATTTGTTAATTTTAGCTGATAGGAGGTCATTGAAAAATACTTTTCTAAATTTTTTAAGGTTCATTTTTGAGAGCCTTATGTCTGTAATAAAGTTTGAAAAACATTAGATTTCGTTTTTTCTTCAAAAAAATCAAAACTCAGGTTTTTGTGGCTAAGATGTTTTCCAAAAGGGATTCAAAGCCATCGAAAGCCTAGCTTTCGGCAGCTTAAACGTGAAATTTGGGGCTCTCCTAGCCAACGAAAGCACATAAATTCTGTGTTTTTACTAGGTTGAGCCATCATTTGAAAACCATGATTTTGAGCAAATGGAAGATCATTTTGAGAAACGGTCGAAGTTTTTTGTGCCTAACATGTCAAAGACCAATAACTTCTCTCAATATTACTACAGGTGTCATATATTGGTATAATCGAATTCATCTCTGATCCCTAATTTCTAGATCTCAGAATTTACCTGTTTGACACATTTTTTTGAAATGAAGATCACGGGAAAATAAAAACGAATCTCAAATAACTGAGAGAGGTTTTTTCTCAAACCAAACCGATATACAAAAAACTCTCTCAGTTTTCCAAACTCTATTTTTATTTGAGATATATGGGTGGATCTTTGAGAGGAATATTTCCAGAATTTTCGGTGGCTTAGGCGAACATTTCAACTGTTCATTAGCCACCAAAAGCACAGACATGGCAGAGAGGTCGTATTTTTTCTTAAATCTAACTTTTTCTCAACCAAACATCTCAAGAATGGTTTCTTAAGATGCTTGATAATTAAATACATGAGATTTAAGGTTTTGTCTTGATGTATGAGGTGTTTTAGATGGTGGGAAAATGGAAATAACCACCTATTTTCTGGGCACAGAAAATAGTTTTTGGCTAAAAATAGCAAATTTGATCCATTTGGTTTTCTATGGATATTCAACAGCCTTGGAAGGTTTTCTACACTTGGAAAATATTTTGAAGGAGATAAAGATCATAAAAGATAAGGAGTTGACCTAGTTTTTAGGATCTCTTCCTATTCTTTTGTGACAGTTTTTGACTATCTATTTTAAGTAAATCTGATCCTACTTTTCAGCATCTAGATTTCTCATGTAAAGGCTATAAAGCCATAAACTATTGATGTAACAAAGGGGGGGTAAATTCAGTCCTTGAGGTTGAAGGTTAGATTTTGGATTCACTATGTTGCTACTGTAATAGAGACTTATTCTTAAATATATTCAAGCCTATAAGCTTCTTTCATTGATGTGATCATATCTCTTCTTTCCTATCTGTCTATACTTATCAGTGAATGTTATTCTTTGTCTATGATTATATGATCCTTAGATGATTGTCATCTCACTATTTGATTGCTAAGCAAAGAATCATAAGTAGTTATCCTAGTTTCTAGACCCATCATACTTATTGTTTTATATATGTGTGATTTGGTTAGGTGATTAGCGTTTGTTCTATTTGATAAACAACTTGTATGATTTCATCTTTTGAGAGCCTTATACTGTTTGAATATCACTAGATAGTCTTCAATAAATGGTCCAGTTAGTAGATATTCATCTTGATCCAACCCCATACCCATCATTGAGTTAATCATTGAGAGAATTAGTTAAGTTACCAGGCATCTTCGAGCTCAACCTAGAAGAGTTTCCTGGAGTGATAACATGTTTCACTAGGGCTTCTTGGATAACCCTTTTGTGTATGAATTTCAAAGTTTTTTATGTTCATGTTGTTATCTCTGCAATTCATAGTTTTTTGTCTAAAATTATTACATGCATAACATAAACCCAACAAGATAGTTTGATACCTGAGAGTTGAAGATCTTATGAAAGGTGGTACTCTTATGAATCCTACTTCTTCTTCAGACCTATATGTTTCTGTCAGTCATTGATTCTAAAATCTGAATCTTCTCGGTGGAGGAGTGTCCCTATAATTTTATTTGTATACCTTCTTATCCCCTTTGATTGTTTCTGCATAGCTTTTTGGATATGTTTCTTGTTATGTTGTTTTGAAGCTTGATCCCTTTTCTGTCTGATTGTATCCAAGTACAAACTTGTCATGATGAGGTTTTTGACTGCTGATAATATCATTCAAAACTTTTGAGTTGTTCAACATATTTTTCTTTTAAAGATCCTTTCTTAATGTGACAATTTATGCTTCCAAAATTCCAATGATCTTGTCTCTTCCTTCTAGCTTTTCTTTGATTGCGTATTCAATTATTTTATCTTCTTCAATTTGAACCTTCAAATTTGTGATCATTTGTTCTGGCTCTTGAGTGTCTTCTTTCTTGTCTAGTTCTGCTTGTAGTTTCTTGTTTTTCTTCTTTTATCTTCTGATAACTTATATGGCACACAACAATTCTTCTCGATAGTCAACTTCGGCCTCTTCATATTCTTCTCAGTAGTCAACTTCGACCTCTTCATATTCTTCTTCAGAGTCTTCTACTGCCATGAATATAACTCTTTCTGTCTCACTATCACTGACTTCATCTTCATCTGATGATGAGATGTCTTCTTTGGTGCATAAGCTTTTCTTGAAAATTTTCTTTGTGGTTCTTTTGCCTTTATATGTTTGTTTTCTATTTGAGTAACCTTCATCATTTCTCTTTTTCTTATGAGGACATTTGTTAGAAAAATGACCAATACCATCACAATTAAAACAAATCAAAGGAATATTACCTCTATACCTATCGTTGGTTCCCTTGTTCAATATTCTAACAAAGTTGGTCACTTCTTCATCATCTTTAGAGACATCACTGTTGTTGTTGTGTTCTTTTTCATTTTTCTTTCCCTTTTTCTTTGACCTTTTGGATTCTTTGAAGGTTGCTTATTTTATATCTAGATTTTCTTGTTCAATTCTCATTTCATATGCTGTGAATATTCCATGTAGTTCATCCATGCTTATTGAGTTTAGATATGCTCTTTCTTCTAGTGCTTATATCTTAGAGTCAAATCTCATAGGAAGAGATCTTAGTACCTTTTTAACAATTACAGATTCTTTGATTTCATCTCCAAATCCCAAGATTGCATTTACTATTTCATCGACTTGTAAAAAGTAAGCCACAATGTTCTCATCTTCCTTCATCTTTAGTTGTTTGAACTGACCTCTGTAAGTTTGAAGCTCTGTTTCTTTGACTTTTGAATCTCCTTCATAACTATTTTGAAGTTTGTCCAAAATATCTTTAGCGGATTTACAATGTGAAACTTTGGTGAATATCGATTCTCCAAGACTATTCAGAAGTGCATTTGTGGATTTGGAATTATTCTAACTAAGTTTCATTTCTTTGTCATTTGTCGACGAAACTGCTTGTGTTGTGTATCCATCTACAATTGATCGCCAAATTTAAAATCCATGTGCGTGTATTTATGTCTTCATCCTTATGATCCAAAATGCATACTTGTGTCCATCAAATTGTGGTATTCCAATTTTATACATGTTGTTTCTCTCCATGACCTACCTTTCAGTGGTTAAACTGATTTATGAAGGAACCGACTCTGATACCAATTGTTGGATTACTGAGAGGGGGGGTGAATTAGTAATAGAGAAATCTAATATTTTGTAACCATATAATGCAAGTGTTATATCAATGTATCATTATCATCCAATATTTGTAGAGTAAATAAACAATGAACAAATGAACAATCATAGACATACACAATACACCAATGTTTTTACGTGGAAACCCAAAGCAGGAGAAAACCACGAAATGTTTTTTCTTATATGTCTTGAAGAATTATATTCATTGGAAGCACCAAATTCCTTTGTTTTCCAGTTGCAACTGGAAGGAGGCTTCAACCCCCTAGTTTTTCAGGCTACAAGTTACCTTAGAGAAGCTTCATCTCCCCAATTCTCTGGCTACAACCAGAAGGAGGCTACAACCCCCTATGTTCTTCGACTACAACTGGAAGGTGGCTACAACCACCTGTCATTTCCTTGTCCAACCGCCCTGACGTACAAATAGAATGATGGAACCACTGTCACACTATCACTGTAAGATATACTGTTGTAAACTTGTACCAATAAACCTGCATCAAACAACCTGTACCAATAACCTGAACCATGTATCAACCATGCATCAACATGTACCTCAAACTGTAATCAACCTGTACCATAAACGAGTGCATCAACCATGCACCAACCTGTACCTGCAAACCTTCCTTCACTTTAACAACAAGAGACTAGCATTTTCATCTAACTTTACTTTAGTCTCACATGACTAGTTTTGGATTAGTCAACAACCCTAACTTGGAATAATCATAACTTTGTACCTGTAATGAATAAAGATATGAAAATAGTACACAATGTTCTTCAGTGTGTTTTATGCAATTCCTCCAGGTTTCACTACTTGGAACCTCTCAGAAAAGGATTTATAGCAAAAATGGCATACCTTTTTGAATTATGGATTATTCTAGAGAGAGAAATTGTAGAGTGTGCCCCGCACAGAATATTTGTTGTATGGATGTAAAAATTTTACACATAATACTATAGACTTTACTATAACCAACACATTTGGTCTTATTGAATTTGGATCTTTTATGAATAAGTTATGGCATTTTTACCTGAAACACCTGTTTTAGACTAGTTTCAGGACTAGCCACAAACCCTATTTTCCACGAGTGTAACTCCAAAAATACAAAGACCCACAAGCTGAAATTTGTACCAGAACTACTTGGATATGTTTCCTCAATGGCCTCCCAATTTCACGGTCTGAATCATTCTAGAAACAAATTTATTGTGAAAATGGTGAGATGTTGTGTAAATAACATATCTTAGAAAACATCATCAAAATAATTTATCCTCCCTTGAATTTCGGCCTTCTTTACTTCACCTTCCCTCTGAAATTTGTCTTAGATATCCTTTGGTTACCTCAGTCACCTGTAGATATTCAATATGCACATGTTTGATTGAAATGAGAGAGCATTGCCTCTTATTTATACTTTCATGTAGTTTCCTCAAGGGGTTACCTTTTAACCATCTTAACCCAATTTTCTTATTTTAGGGCTAACCCACTTCTAACCACTTTCCATGATTATAAAGTTTTCCATTTAATTTATTATTTAAATAATTCTCTTTGACTTTGTCACTTCAATTTATTATTGTCTTTGTCACTTCACTTTATTATTTAAATAATTTCTTCTTTGCGAGAACTTTGACTTTTTTTACCTTTTGGGGCTTCAAGCCAACATATGAGGGTCCTCCAAATTCCTAAGGCAATAAATATCAAACCGTGAGGAGTTATGTGACGTTCCACATACCACCAGAAATGGAATGACATGTACTATCCATCTATAATAGTCTTACCTACAATTATATCAAAACTCATACCATTATACATCAAACAAACTTGAGTCCATTACCCAAACCTTTGTGCTACCAAAATTCGCTACTGAACTTTCTTCAAGGGTTGACATAAATGACAACCAACCCAATTAATCAACATATACATGACCATATACATCCATGTACTAAAGCAAAAGAGGACGAAGTTAAATCCTTCTTGCAAGAAGAGTAATTTTGCGAGATACATAGTATCTCATATGGATATTAATTGTAAGGAGAAAAAGGCTTCAAAGATGACCAAATAGATCCCTCTAGTTCATTTTATCACTCTTCAGATCATCAAGAAAATTTAATAGAGCCAGAAGGGCTTGCCCAGAATCATTGTAGTAACCAGGAAGAGACCAGCATGGTCTCGTGACATTTTGCAGGATGCAAAGATATATAACATTAATGATCCATAGAATGAGGAGAAGATGGCTCCACCAGTGGTGAGGTAGGTTTCCCACCAAGTACTAGCTCAGAAGGAGCTAGAGTTCATAGGGGGTCAACCCTCATGATCCAGTAGGGAGGAGCATCCTCCCTAGGACCATTCATAGGAGAATTCAAAGGAAATCATCACACACAGAGGGAATGGATGGCTCCAAACATTAAATAGACTCAGAGGGAGTCAAGATTCAAAGAGATCATGGAGACGCATGGTGAGCCTAATCTCAAAGAGAGTCAGTGGCTTAGAGACTTTCATTCAGAAATTATTCCTCCTCAAAACCAGATGGGAGAGAAAGATGTCTTCAAAAACTGACAAACAAGTGCCATGAGTTGAGGAGACTAATCGAAGCTTCAAAGGCTTCGAGGAGATATGAGACCTCCTAGAAGATTCCCTTGTTTTGATGACAGGGGAGGAAGCCAGTCAGAAGGACTAGGATATGGATTTTTCCCTTGAGACTAGAAGGGAAGTCAGTGGTGACTTCCAAATTTATATACAAGATCAAGCATGTTGTTGATGACAACATAGAGATGTACAAAGCCTAATTTATGGCCATAAGATTCTCCTATAAAGAGGGAGAATATTATGATGAGACACTTTCTCCAGTATTCAAAAGAAGTGTACATAGAGAAACCACAAGATACATTAGAAGGAGTCTCATGTGTGCATATTGAAGAAATATTTGTACGGGATTAAGGAGGAACCCAAGGCAAAATATGCCAGAGAGTTATTTTGATGAACCTGGGATTAATTTCCCTTTGATATTAGATGACTTGTTTCTAACAGGGAACGAGAAACTCATCGTTGAGTGCAAGAGAAAGATTACATCAGAGTTCGAGATGAAGGACCTAGGTATAATGCATTACTTTTTGGGTCTAGAGGTGTGGCAGAAACTGGATGAGATTTTCTTGTGCCAAGGAAAATATGTTGTAGATATTTTGAAGAGATTCAGAATGATGGATTGTAAATCCATGCCTACACCGATGGTGAAAAATATGAAGTTATTGAGTGATACATCTTCAAAGACATTGGATGCTACCATGTATAGACAGATGATTGATTCGTTGATGTACTTAATGAACACAAGCCCAGATATATGTTTTGCGGGGAACACATTGAGTCAGTATATGGTTGAGCCAAGACGTGCTCACTTGGTTGTGAAAAAACATGTGTTGAGGTACTTGAAGGGTATAGTGGATTATGGACTCGGGTATGATGTGGATTGTGAGATTAGATTGCTTGGGTACACAGATTTAGACTGGGTTAGTAGTGATGTAGACTAGAAAAGTACATATGGATGTTGTTTCAGTCTGGGATCAGGTATGATCTCATGGTTCAACAGAAATCAATCTAGTGCAGCGCTCAATACAGCTGAGGAAGAGTACATAACACTGTGTTCAACCAGAAGCAAAGCAATGTGGCTTCGGAAGTTGTTGGCTGGTGTGTTTTATTTCGAGTTAGAGGTGACTTGCATATGGTACGACAACCATAGCTTTTTGAAGTTGTCGGAGAACCCAGTGTTTCATGGAAAATCAAAGCATATCGAGATCATGTATCACTATATCATGGATATGGTGTAGAGAGGAGCGATGAAGCTCCAGTATGTGGCTACAGATGATCAGGTAGTTGATGTGTTAACCAAGCCTATGTCAAGGGTGAAGTTCAAGTACTTCAGGGACAAGCTTGGTGTGGTCTGAAAGGACATACCCTTGTGATAGGGTATGATGTGTTATAGATGCAACTCGAGATAGTAGCATCGTATAGTGTGGACAACAGGTTGTCATGCTCGAGCATTGACTGTGGCACCAATCAGGTTGTTGTGTACACAAATCCTTCAGGGAGGGTGTGTTTTCCTAGTTGTGGAGGTCCAATCGGATTGTGTGGTTGGAGGATTCACACAGATCCTTCGGGGATGGTGTGCCTCTGTGACAAATAGAGGGCCAACCTAGTGTGTTGGATATCTGCTACTCCAGTGAAATAGTCTTGTATATTTCTACTCTAGTGAAATACTCTGGTACACATAGTTACTCCAGCGAAATACTCTGGTACACTAAGGCATAGCTACTCCAGTGAAATAGTATGGTACGTTGAGGCGTAGCTACTCCAGTGAAATAGTCTCGTACGCTGAAACATAGCTACTCCAATGAAATAGTTAGGTATATTGTTACTCTAGTGAAATAGTCTTGTACACTAAGACATAGCTACTCCAATGAAATAGTCTAGTACATTGTTATATTGCTACTCTAGTGAAATAGTCGGGTATATTGCTACTCCAATGAAATATTCTAGTACGCATAGTTACTCCACTGAAATAGTCTGGTATGTTGTTATATTTCTACTCTAGTGAAATAGTCTGGTACGCATGTTACACCAGTGTGCCAACCAGTGGGACTTATTCATATGAGAGTGCAGTTTGTGAGATCCCACATGAGACTTAGACCCTTAAGGACGTATTCATGTGAGAACTTTTTTTGTGTAATATGGTAAGACTCCATATGAGACTTAGTCACCCGGTTACCTAGTTCTACATGAGATGGTTGTTTCTATGACTGTAGATCTAGTGCCTGGTTATTGTGGAACATAAGAAAGTCCCATCATGGTTGTTGTGCCAACTAGTGGGATTCAGTTTATGTTGGATGCACGACTGTGACATGACCATCAGATAGTCTGTGTGTGTGAGTATGAAAAAACATGTGTGGCTATGATGGTGATACTTGTGACGTGATCTGTTTGATCATGAGATGGTCTGCGTGGCCATGCTACTTGAGACATGATTTGTTTGATCATGAGATAACATGTGTGGCTATGGTGATTCTCCCTATAGATTGGTCTGCAATACCATGTGATTCTTTCCCATGCCATGTGAGATGAATGGATGTGATTGAGACCATTACATGAAGAACATCTCAGTTAATACCTCCCTAGCTAAGAGGGAGTGTTGATTTTTTGGTATCTACAGGAGGTGTTAACCTCCAAGTGTAACCTTTGTACTTAGAATAGAATATTCCAGAAGTAAGAGAACCATTAAATAGATGTGTGAAAACCCTAGAAGAGAATTCAGCCCAAAGAGAATAATAATAAAGTATTAAAAGGCTCCAGAAAGTGAGGTCGGACCTACATGAAAAAACACCTTGGCAAACTAGTATAAATAGAGTCTAGGTGCTTCGCATTTATACAGACTCTCACTTAACAGAAGGAGGGTGCAACTCTGAGGAGCAACAACTGCACAGTTGTTGTTGCAGCAGAAGGAGGCGTAAGTCTAGAGAGGGTCGTGGTGTAATCTGATTCTTTCTTTTATCTCTCATGTGTGCTTCTATTGGTAAAGGTACACTTCTATTAGTAGAGGTATGTTATCTTGGTATTGTTTTGTTGCTGCAACAGTGGTGTTTCTGGTTAGGGTTTATCTGTTGGTTCTAGTGTGTACTTGCTGGAATCATTCTATCTAAGAAAAGGTTAGTGTTCTTTGGGGTGGCATAATGAATCCCTCTAGTTGGGTGACAATGATGTGACATTATCTATAGCTAAATGACCATACCAAATTTTTAACAATTGGCACCAACATTGTAAAACATGTAAATATTACTACAATTAAAAAATCTAAAAAATTAAAAAAATCAGACAAAAACTAAATAGAATTTGAATATGTGTCTAATGCATGGACTTTGTACTTTGATGGGTCCAAAGAAAGGAGATGGAGCTAGATGTATGATCATCTACCCAAGGGGTAAATGTAGTTTCCTTTCATGTAGATTAGAGTTTGATTGTACAATTAACACAACCAAGTATGAGGCTCTTCTTCAAGGTGTCAAGAGAGCCATCAATTTGAAAATTGAAAAAAAACTATTTTTTTTTAAATTCTAAAATTGTAGTGAGATAGATTAAGAATAGCATTCATTATAATTCCATGCATCTTAGGAAGAGAGGATGCTCTAAACAAGAAAAAAGAACTTATATCAAATTGTTCAAATCACATCAAGATGTATTTGCATGGTCATATCATGATCTTAAAACTTACAACATGTGAATCATTCAACATAATATCCCAATGAAAAATGAAGCCAAACCTTTTCAACAAAAATTGAGTAGAGTACATCCTTCTCTTGAACTTGAAATCCCAAAGGAATGGAAGAAACTCTTAGGTGCCAAGATAATTTTTCAGGTAAGGCATTCAACTTGGCTTGCTAATCTAGTAGAGAAAGAAAACGAGAGAAATCCTGAAGGAATTGAAAAAACTCTTAGATGTCAAGATAATTTTGCAAGGCATTCAACTTAGCTTGCTAATTTAGTAGAGAAAAAAACCCAGAAAAATCCATATTTGTGTCAATTTTCAAAATTTGAATAAAAGTTCAAAAAAGATAATTATCATGTTCCACCTATGAAATAACCCATATAAACCATATGTTATAGCTATATTTTCTACCCTAGGGGCACATGGAGGAACTAATCAAGATATCCAACTAAGACACTTTTCTCTAGTGGATTTTATAGTTTTTGAGAGAGGTCACGCTCTCACTACTTAGTAGAACGCGACCGTTCACGAGCTACATCCCTGCGGATCGAGCTACATCAGTGCCAACCACTCGTGTAAACTCTATTTAGATTCCTTCAGCATCATCGGGGTGAGTTGTTATCTTGCCATCTGTCAGACTTGGGTGAGTTGTTATCTTGCCATCCACACTCCTAATGAGACTTGGGTGAGTTGTTATCTTGTCATCTAGACTCGTATCAGATTTGGAGTTCCCCATAAGTTCTAGAGATCTAAAAGCTTTAACCTCTTCCACCAATCTATATAAGGAAGGTATTCCAAGGGAAAAGAGAGGAAGAATTTTGAAGGAGTTCATCCACAAAGTTGGTCTTCATATTAAGTAAGCCTTCCTTATATTAAGTAAGCCTTCCTTATGTGGGGACTAAGGAGGAGCTGGAGCAAGGGCCAAGGATAACCTCTAAGTTGCTGCAAAGTGGTACAGTGTCTAGTATATGACATACATTTAGTGCATTGGAAGCTCCAACCCTAGTTTTCAAAAGTGTACTTTTAACCTTGGAATGGTATTGGTATGATATAAGGTGGTTTTTTTTCCAAACACGTGTGGAGGCAAAGAATTCATGGTAAATCCTTTTAGTATCCCATCCTAGTCACGTCAAATGAAATTCAGACGCCGATACAATGTCACTTCAGTTATTATGATAGTCTTGAATTCGTTAAAGCTCGTTTCCTAGTACTATAAGCCAAAGATGCTTATTTTGGTTTGAAGAAACACGAAAAGTGAAAGTTTATTTCAAATAAATATACTTTAAAAAGATCATGCAAGTCACAAGTCTAGTCCAACTCTCGGGTAAGAACATAAATTTTACAACTTGACTAGTCCAAATCTCGTGAAAGAACATAAATTATACAACTTGAATACATAATATATCCACAATTTTCTACTCACAAAAAAGTAGGTCAAATTGTAACCCTAGAACGTTGTGAGAGAAAAAAAAGGGTTTTTATGAGAAAAATAAATTGAGGGCATCGATTCTTTGTTTCGAAGGAAGTTTCTTTCGAGTATCAGTTTTGGTTGGGATATCAACACTCCCGAACATACACTTATAATAAACTGTAATTTAATCACCTGCGCATTAGTAATTCAAAACTACTTACAAGCTCTGGAAGTCTTAAGTTGTTTAAACCCTAATTAAGCAGACCGGGATAATATGTCCTACAAGGTTCACTGTACGTAGTGATTTATTCGACATAAACAAGTCGTTCAAAGACATAATTCTCATCTGTATATTGCATTACATTACATTGGCATGCATTTGCCATCTATTTAACCTAGTACGGATGCACTGATATACCTAACATCTTGCCTTATACCATTTATTCCTAATATTAGTACGCCCGAGAACACGCTCCAGACCAAATAATCCATTGTCTACCAAGCTGGCATTATTTTAATTTCGTTTTCTGCAATTCTTCCGGATCTCACCTTGGGAACCCGTGAGAGGCATGATGTTTCCCATCTTGATCATCGCAGCTGCGAAGTCTCTCTCGAAAAGTTTCAAGTTTTTGCTGTACTTTGTAACCAGAGAATCAGTAGATACTCCATTAAAAAGCTCTTGATCGGAGTGCAGAAGTCCTTTCCTTGCGACCAGAGTTTTGTAGTAATTGTTTTCGAACTTGGTCGGCGTTTGGTAATCGAGAGGCGACAATCTATTGTCCCCTCCACTTGTGGGGCACTTGGCCTGTAATGACTTAGCGTAGGTCGTGTCTATGTTTGAATCGTTGTATATATGATCTCTAAAGCTCGTGCAACGCGCTTTACCGATGGTGTGACCACCTGAAATAACATAAACGAATTTAGAAGCCAAGAATTTGAGAGTAGAAACTGTTTAGAGCCGTAAGCAGGCATTCTGGGTTACCTGAAAGCACAACCATTTCCCGTTTAGAAAGTCCCTGTGCTCGAAATTTGGAGGTCAGATTGGCGAGGTTGGATGTAGGAGCGGGGATGTTGTTGTTTGCGGCGGTTCGGTTCGCAGTCCTGGAATCTCTTCTTCCCAGCAACACATTCCATGTAGGACCTCCCAACTGCCAAAATTGTCGAATATATCAAGTTAATATATTGAAATTAGCTACTGAAAACTTCGATAATTGAATATTGCAATGAATGTGACTAATGGTGATACAAACAATGTGATTAATCAGAGTTTTTTTTCCAGTCTGTACGCACATTTAAGAAACATAAGCAAATGGCAGAAGAAACAGACAAGAAACGGACTCTTCAAGGACGTGTTTGATTCAATATCCATTCATTACGAAATTAGGGTTAGGGGTTATGATGTTAGTTACGGAATTAGGGTTAGGGATTATGAAGTTAGTTAATTATTCATCGTAGATTAGATTTTGAGTAAAATTTCTACTTTCAATCAATTTTGGTAAGGAATAGAGATTGCTGAATTTTTATTTGAATAGATTTAAAAAAAAAGAATTTAAATGGATGTTAATTTATTTTGATTTTATAATAAAATTATCAATATTATATTTGATAAAAATAATTAAATAAAATTATTAATATTAATACGAAGAAAAGTATAGTCCCCGAGGTGTAGGACAGTCGGTGACGGAGTGTGTTGTTAAGCCATTCCGTGATGTTAAAGTCACCGGTTCCAAACCTGCGGGGACAAAAAATCCAACCATGTTAAGGGTTGGTGTGGCTCAGGCCGGGTACGATCCCTGGGTGCAGGTCCTGCACAAATTTACAAACAAAAAAAAACTATGAAGAAAAGTATTTTTCTTAAATATATATATATATAAATAATTAAAATTTAATTAAATAAAACATAAATTATATTAAAATAAAGAAAAATAGGATAATAAAATAGCAAAATACAAAGTACAATATAAAAAGACATTTTGTTAAAGTTATTATAAAATAAAGATTAAAAAAATATTAAAATATTAAATATGTTATTAAAAT
>SNQJ01S0044024.1:65096-78687 GCA_010110895.2 Picea sitchensis
GTTAAGCCATTCCGTGATGTTAAAGTCACCGGTTCCAAACCTGCGGGGACAAAAAATCCAACCATGTTAAGGGTTGGTGTGGCTCAGGCCGCGTGCGATCCAAAAAATCCAACCATGTTAAGGGTTGGTGTGGCTCAGGCCGGGTGCGATCCCCGGGTGCAGGTCCTGCACAAATTTACAAACAAAAAAAAACTATGAAGAAAAGTATTTTTCTTAAATATATATATAAATAATTAAAATTTAATTAAATAAAACATAAATTATATTAAAATAAAGAAAAATAGGATAATAAAATAGCAAAATACAAAGTACAATATAAAAAGACATTTTGTTAAAGTTATTATAAAATAAAGATTAAAAAAATATTAAAATATTAAATATGTTATTAAAATTAATTTGATCTTGTTTAAGTATATAAAATAATATTTAATTAACAACAATAAATTAACCAAATGAGTTCACTCCTATATTTATTATAAAAAATTAGAGATGTGTAAAATTATGATGCATAGAAAAATTTAATATAGGACATAAATTTTTTATATTTATTATAAAAAATTAGAGATGTGTAAAATTATGATGCATTGAAAAATTTAATATAGGATATAATTTATTTTTATTTTACGTTAAATAAATGCATTAAACTAACGTTTGAAATTCAATTTTTTTTATAATTTTTAAATAAATAAATAAAAATAAAAATTATTTTGTTGGGTTTAAATAAGGATAATCTCCTATTTCCCTTTGACTTTAATCTTATAACTTTTTGAAAGAAGACACATTTTTAATCATTATGTTATAATATAAAATTATATTATTTATTTTATAAAATCTTATATATAATATAATTAATTAATTTAAATTATACAATATAAAATTAAAAAAATTATTGCAAGTTTCGTTTCGTTGTAATTTTTAAATGTTGTTTTTTTAAGACATAAGGTAATATAATTTCTCTTTTTATTAAGAAAAAAATATATAAAATTAAAAAATAAATATATTAAAAATAATATGAAAATAAATAAAAGAGTAGATAAAAATAAAAGAACTTTTAAACTTGTTAAATTGTAATCTAATAATATATTATATATGTATGAAATTAAGGTTAAAGTTTATTAAAAAAACATATAATTTCATATATAAATTTAGTGATAAAGACAATTTTTTTGCATATACTATTTATTATGAAATTTAAGTAATATCTAAAACTTTTTTTAGTTTTGAAGTAAGATTTAAAATTGTTTTTTGCTTAGAAATAAGATCTAAAACTAATTTGATTGATTAAGATCTCTTCTTCCTTCCATATCAGAAAACATGTTAACTACACAATAACCAGAAGTATCTAAGAGGAGTCAGAGTCTACTCACTTAAACAGATAGCAACAAATCATATGGATTCTCAATAAAAATGTCAACTAAATTATGATAAGTTTTCTTACCTTAGATAAAGATAAATAAACAAATAAAAAACCCTAATTAGTTAAATTAAGTGTGATTGATATGATTGAATATTAAATAAACAAATACAAAAATCCTAATTAGTTAAATTAAGTGTGATTGATATGGTTGAATATTTAATTAATTCATGTTCATGAATTTAGGTATTTAGGTTAACGTGAAAAAACATCTCTCGGATTATTATTATATGCAGAGATTTTTTTACCAGATATCTATGCGGAGTTTTCTTAAACAAATAAGCAGAGACAGCTCTTTTATCAGGTATCTATGGGGGATTTTTTTAAACAAATAAACAGACAAAACTTATATGTTTGCTTAATTACGTTTCAGCAACATATAGCCTTTGATCAATGATTTTATCAGATTTATATGCAGAGATTTCTAAAACAAATAAACAGACAAAACTTGTATCTTTGCTTGATTATGTTTCAGCAACATATAGGCTTTGATCAATGATTTTCCAGTTAACTTTTGAAAACAAATGCGTTTGTGGTGTGAGTTTTACCGTTACAACAGAATCTCGAGCAGCGATTGTCAAAATGTCGGCACAGGACACAACACCGCTGCAAGCCTTCTCCAACTTCTTCTTTATTTTATCAACGACCCCGAAACCCCTGGCGGAATGGTTATTGGGATTTGCTGTTTTCTCGCCTGTAAAAGCCGAGGTATCCTCCAGAAGAAGAGACCCATCACAACCCTGCAAGAGAAGAGTCTTTAAATTTAATAATATTCCATCGCATATTAACTGATATGTTCCAGCTCTGAACACGCAACAAGGTAAAACTGTGATGAAATGAATACATTAACGAAGCAGTCGTGAAAATGAAGCCGAAGCAACGATGCTCCAATTCTAGGCTCCTTTGAGATTGCCTGACATACAGTAGATTTGACTATGGATAAAGCCTGGGGACAAGTTTTATCATAAAAAGATGGGCTAAGATTGCCATAAGCGCAAGTTAAAAATAAAATTAGACAGCAAACCCATGTGATGGCGATTCTCATCGCAGCCATTGAAGTCATATTTCTCAGAGAGACAGAAATACAGGGGTGGCTCTATATGCAATGCCAATATTAGTGTGGGTGGAGCAAAAGGTATATGTATAAAAACTCGAGATTCTAGAACCTTATCTACTGGTCAGAACTGGTGCTCATTCAAACCCGAAAAGTATGTTTCATCCAACACTGGAGATCACGTGGGTATTAATTATTTGTTTTTGGTGGAAAATAAATATTAGAATTGCTTTTGGATCCTGCCGATAGCAAGTGAAACGAAAAGGAATCTGGGCTAATTATGGAGCAATTGTTTTTTCTCCGGAGTTTTTTTTAGGCCAGTTAATTTTAAATTTCCGATTAATTTAGAATTTTGATACATTATCTGAGAACCAAAATTTTTGGAATAAAATTTTAAAATACATACATAGAATTTTGATCCATATGAAACTCAAACTATCCTGAAAATCTGACCAAATTCAACCCATTTTTTTTTCCAAAAAAAACCTATTTACTCCATATTTAACCTACTCCAAAAAAAAATAATGTACAGAAATTTCAAAGTCTGTCCCACGAGCCTTTACAGCACTGCAGTTGCAATAAGTTTCCTGATCTCATTTCAACGAAAGTCAACATCTATTGTGTACATTGCCTCTGGCGATTTATCACAGTAATATGTTTTATTGCAGCAAGGTAATCAGAGGACAAAAGTCATTTCAATCCTGGACAAATTCATTTATTATTTTTTTTTCGCAATAAATTTAGCCCCATTCAATATATATCCAATATATATATTGGAAAATTTATATGTAAATTAATTCATTCTTCTCAAAACGAAGGTTTTTTTTTTAACTGAGTGGGTTAACACGGGAGCAATCTTCTTTTTAGAGTTATTTTTTGGGCAGTGCAGTTTAAATTTCCGTCCAATTTAAAAGTTTGATTTTCTGAACATCTGGGTTGGTTTAAAATGAGGCAAAAACCTTAGGGTAAGGTTCTGAAATGCATGGAACTTTGATCCATGCCAAACTCAGACTATCCTTGAAAATCTGACCGGATTCAGGCCCTTTTTTTGACCTGAAAAAAGAGAAGATTACTCCAGAATTAATTTACTCCTTTTTTAACTTCTTATTTAAAGTGATTTTGCAGGTTTTGTGATCTCTTTTGTTACCTACTTTTATAGAAAAAATAATGGCATCAGTCTTATCACATTGTGATAGGTGCAATCTAAAATAGACCTGTTTATAGATCTTTGACAAGTTAAGTTTTAAAATTAATGACATTAGGTTTATTAAAGAGTGATAAGCCCAATTTAGACTTCATTCATCCAAGTTATGAGTATCTCAGTTTTATGCATGTAGATAGAACAGTCTTGACTGTAATACCATGTTCATATGACTGGAATATAATAATGGTTAAATTCTATACTCTAGATTATATTGTATATTTTTTTATGCATTCTCTATGATTTGATGGCTAAAGTCAATCCAGACATACATACTTTAATTCTTTTAGATTTGAATTTACTACTTTTTATAAGAAAACATATGTTCATTAAAACCAATATATGTATTAAACAAAAGATATATTTATCAATAATATGAGAATTGCCATGATATACATACTTTAATTCTTTTAGATTTGAATTTATTACTTTTTATAATAAAAAAAATACATGTTCTTAATCATTAAACCAATATATATTAAACAAAAAAATATATTTTTCAATAATATGGAAGTTGCCCGGACCCAATTATCAGATAAACAGTGAACTACTAAATTGGCAACCTTGACGGAGCCTAAACAGAAAACTAATAGCATATTATCAACCTGCTATTTAATAATCTACTGTTCTGTACATCTGATTATTTATTTAATCTACTACTCTGTACCTTTGATGAGATGTTCCAACTTACTGCGTACCCTTTACATGTTACGTTAATTTATTGCGTACCATTTATATGTTACGTGTTCTTCTCGGATAAGCCAGCTATAACAGATGATAATTAGCTGTTTGCCACTTGCAAACATTAAGTGTGAGGCCGACTTTGCCGTTTGCCACCAAGAAAACGCGTATGCATCATGATTTATCAAAGTAAGTTCAGAGTAGTAAAAGCTATTGATTTTAAAGTAGAAATATTGAATTTATTTTAATGTTTTTTTTTTTTCCTGTTTGGATTATTATTTGTAATTTCAAGGATGGTATTTGTGATAAATCTTAGAATTTTTAGGGTATAGACTTGTTAATAATATGGTTAAGGTAATTACAAGAATATAGTTCAAATGTCATCCATTTCAATTTGGAGAGCTTTTAGGGTTAATAAAGCCTTTACTCTTTTTTCTTTTCTCTTTCCTTTTTCTCACTTTTTTTCTTTTTTCTTTCCTTTTTCTTACTTTTTTTCCCTTTCTTTTTCTTTCTCTTTTCTTTTTGTCTGACCTTTCCTTTTCTTTTTGTCTGACCTTTCCTTTTACCCTTCTTTTTACCTTTTTATTTACCTTTTTTCTTTTTTTTTCCTTTTCCCTTTAGCCATGCCCTCAACAATCATCAATTTGGATAGAAAAAATAGCAATCATTTCTCTTAATCATTTTAATTAAACTTTAAATTTAATTAACAAAAAAAATGTATTAACTTATTTACAAATATAATAATATTTACAAAAATTACAATATTTTTATATGAAATAATAAAATATCACCCAGGTACCATACATATATATATATATATATATATATATATATATATATATATATATATAATAATAAATCAATAGAAAATGACATCCTTGACTTACTCTAAACACAAGTAAACTTCCTATTTAATATTATTAAATGGCATCCTTGACTTGCTCTAAACGGTAGCAAATTAAATGATCAACTTCCTATTTAATATTATTATTCTGTAGTTTTTAAATAGTTTTTTATTAGTTATTTAATTTATTATTCTGTACCTTTCATTATATATTTTAATTTATCTTTCCTACCTTTCAGATGTTACGTTAAGATACTGGGGTAAGTTAATTTAATTTATTGTCACGTGTGTTTTTGATGAGTTGTTTTCCATCCAGAGGAAGCGTATGCACCACGATTTATCAAAGTTCAGATTCGTAATTATTGCTGATGTTTGCAATAAAACAATGTAAAAGGTACAGAGAAAGTCTCGAAGTTTCGAATAGAAATTGCAATAAATTTACTTTAGTTTATTTTATATTATAATAAAAGTCTTATGAGGTCAATTCTCCTGAGCCATTTAGCAGATGAAAACTTATTTAAATATTGAATAAGTAATTACACAAAAATACAACTCTGGTTTAGAGTAAAACGAATTTGTAATTTTAAAATGTTTTGAACAATTTAATAATATACTTAGCTAAATGAAATCAGATATGGTGATAAAATGATATAGAAACAACTAAATTCAGTTAAATATTTTCAATATTATAATAATTAGCACAGCCACATAATTGTGGTTGATCAAGGCCGAAAGGATGATAAGATGAAAAGAATCCTTAAAAGAATATATTAAATTTTATTATTGATTAACAAATAAACGTTTGAGCTTCATTTATCTGGTGTTAATATTTTAATTTCTGTTAATCAGTTAGCTATCAAAGTAATTTTTAAATATGATGAGGTAAATGTAAAAAAGTAAACACATAAACGGATGTCTTTATAATAGCTAGGAAGTTAATGATTGAAATCACAGCCATTTATTTTGTGTGACTACTAAGAATATTCGCCATATTTAATCATGTCCATAAAAAACTTATTAAGCAGTTAAATCTGCCCATTGTCAATAGGTATACGCCTTTAGGCATAATAATAATTTAATTTAATCATTTTTGTTGAGCAGTTAAAGTAAAACATAGCATCAACAAGCAAAGCATAAACTCATCAATTGACATAGTGATTTATGTGGAAACTCAATGAGGGAAAAAAACACAGCAATGATAATCAATATTCTTTTATTAAGGGAGAATTATAATAGCCAACCCATGCATACAACCATCATCTCCTCTCATACACAGAACACCTCAGTGTTGTGTCTTGCTCTCACACACTCATTACACATTGCACTGACACCTCTAAGGGTATGCTTGTATATATAACATTTATCACTCAGTTACACAGACTAACCATGAATAGATCACATAGTTACACGAACAATTCATAAAAAGATTGCATGCATGTGCATGTGACCGCATGAGGAAATTCGTTGGCATGTTTCCAACAATCTCCACCTTGACAACAATTTACCTGATATATCATGCCCTTAATTAATTCATCACCTTTTCTGCAAGCAAAGAGAAGCCAAACGCCATCACAGTTCCGCAACTTCTATGACAATATTGTTACGTGAACATGCCTGCACGATTCACTCCAACATGGACCATTATGTCTCCATCGCCATTATGTTTCTATCGGTAACTTGTCTAATAAACCAATGCACTTGTCCAAATATCATGAATCATAACCACAGACCAAATCACTGCAACCACTGTAGGTGATACTTGTGCTTATGTGTTTGAAGTACCCGTTTCCATGCTCTTGACCTGGTTTTTCCATGTGTCTAATGACACCACCAACTGCATGTGAAATGCTGACCATTTCTCCATCGCAATCATCAAACTTCCTACTAGCATATAAAACTCGAGACATATAACCATTTCTTCTTCATCAATTAGGACATAAACCTGAAGAGAATTTACAATGGAAAACCAAAGGGATTTTACCAGTTTCACATTATTCATACTGAATTTCATGAGTATCTTCACCACATACTTCTGTTGTGATAACCAAGCTTACCATATTTCATGTCTTTGTGTATTTCCATGCCCGAGATTTATTTTGTTGCTCCCAGATCCTTCATAAAAAATGTCCTAACCAACTGAGCCAACCTGTTGATCTCAACCATGCTTGTGCTTGCAACAAGCATAACATATAACACCAAGATAATGAATATACCATAAACACAATGGTTATACTCACTTCTTGTAAAATTTGGCTCACCATGAAGGAATAAAACATATTGTACCATTTTCCTAGCATGCTTCACGCCATACAATGATTTTTGAGTTTGCAAACAAATCTTCTATTGTGATTCTGAACTAATCATTCTGGTTGTTCCATAAACACCCCCTTATCCAAAAAACTCCATGTAAAACAGTTTTAACATCTAGATGTACTATCACAACCAGTGCTAACACAACATGAATAGAAACAAGTTTTTAACAACCGGTGAGCAACTTTCATGAAAATCAATACCTTCCAAATACCTTTCTTCTACCAACCATGCTTTGAACCTTTCATATTTTACTATGTTTTATTTTATAAAAGGAGATTCATCAAACACTGCATCTATGTCCATAATGATTATATGGGTAGTATGATCCCATAGTCTGCACCCCTTAACATCATCACCATATCAAAGATCTACCTGTTTGATCTGGGTCCTATTTAGAAAGTTGATAAAAAACCATAAGCATCACAAATGAGTAATTTCACATTTGAGTAATTACCAGATGACCTGTTCATACCTCTTCCTGAATCTTCCTGTTTTTTGCAATCGATGGTGACTAAGTTACCAGATAGAACAACCTCTTATGTCCACAACTATTGCTACAACTTGGAATCACTGAACATGCCTATTCGATCCAAACTTCCTTGAAATACTTTCCAAGTTCCATGGATATGAACTTACCTTCATCATATATTCTCAAACACTTGATTGCAACCTTTCTATAGACCCACCTTTCTAAACTGGACACACTGCTCCACCTCAAACTTTGCATTCAAACAACCTTGACCAAATCCGACCAAGCCGACCAAGTAAGCCTTCGCTGCTTACCTCTAGGCCCATTTACAATGGAGTTTACCAAGACTTTTATAGGCTTCATTACATGAAAATCCATGGACACAATACCACGGGATACCCAAAACACATGGACCCCAAAAACCACCTGCATTGACCTAAAAACAAATGTAACTCATTAAATATTTCACTGAGTCAAGGTTAACCCAACTTACATGCCCCCCCACATATTCAATCTACCTAAATCTACGTCTAGACTTTTCATAGGTGATCTGATAAACCAGGGGTGCACATGCCTATTCAGGTCTTACAAACATATTCCCATTTACATGCAATCAATCATTTCTACAATTGTAAAGTAAATACAATTTTTTATTTTTTTTTGCTCAGTGATTTCTAGCGACTGGATTATCTTCTCCTTCACTCTCAAATCCTTCAACTTTGCGCTATGATACCACTTGTTGGGAAGTGGAAGAAAAACAGAGCATCAACAAGCAAAGCATAAACGAGTTAGATCAAACATGCATTAAACCAAGAACAACAAACTGATCAATTGACACAATGATTTATGTGGAAACCCAATGAGGAAAAAAACCACGGAAATGATAATCGGTATTCTTTTATTTAAGGGAGAATTACAATAGTCAACCCAATCATACAACCATCCTCTCCTCTCATACACACAACACCTCAGTGTTGCATCTTGCTCTCACACACTCACTACACATTGCACTGACACCTCTATGGGTATGCTCGTATATATAACATCTATCACTCAGTTACACAGACTGATCATGAATAGATCACATAGTTACATGAACAGTTCATAAATAGATTTCATGCATGCGCATTAACATAGTTGCATGCATATGCATGTGACTGCATGGGAAAATTCATTTGTAGGTTTCCAACAATTTTATCATTATATCTGATTTCGTTTAAACTAAATATATTATTAAATTGCTAAAAACATTGTAAAATTAAAATATTTTTTTATTCTAAAACAGAGTTTTGTGTAATCACGTATTCAATATTTAAATAAGTTTTCATCTCCTAAATGCTCAGGAGCATTGATCACATAAGATTCTTATTATAATATAAAATAAAATATTGTTATCGTTATTATAATATTGAAAATATTTAATTGAATTAAGCCATATCTAAAGTACTTTTTTTTGTAAATCAGTAAGGAAACTAAATTACTTATGTAAATAATGTACAAAAAAAAAGGGTGTTGATGTTCTGCCAAGAGGAAACCAGAACAACTAAACACCATATTGTCTTGTCCTGGACTAAAGACTATAAGCTTGGGGTACTGGTCTGCCAAAAAGGAAACCAAACCAACCCTATCTAATCTAAGTTTTATTGTTTTGTCCAAAAGACTAACACTTAATACAAAACAAGACTAACAAAACCAGTTACAGACTGGCATCCTTCCTACTAACTCCTGGATTAGTTGCATGTACTTGGGAAATATAAGAAAACTAGTAAGACTTCATAGCTAGAGAACCTGGGGATGTTCCATCGTTTCGCCTGCCTGATCTTTGATGTCCTCTTTGGGGGAGGTAGTTCTAGTCTTGCGAATCTAGGTTGGTGCACCACTGGCGTCTGCTAGTGTTATGTCCAGATGATGGACAAACCCCAGGAACAAGTGGAACTGGGCGACGAGCCTCTCCAGTTTACTTTATTGGTTTTTCTCTATGTCCACCAACATTTTGAACATGGTCTCCAACCCACTCACTTGGCACTGTATGTCTTCTAGCAAGGACTTCATCTCCAGTTGTTCATCCCTGCAGGTCTAATATATGTTTTCCTTCACCTTGCCAATTAGCATCTTAGTGACCCACGCCATCTCCAAAGTTCTGTGGAAGACTGTCTCCCTGGTGCGGATGACCCTCGTGTCTCTAATTGAGTCTACTTCATGGGCTATTTTATCTATATCCCTGCTGCCTCACTCCACTTTTATCTCCTCCTCCCAACTTTCTACCACTTCTTTCCCTTTCTGCGGGACTGAGGTTTGGTACATCTTCATTTCTTCACTTGTAGAATTCTCAATCCTCGTAAGTTTCCTCGAGATTTTTGGATTTCCCTCCCTGAGGGGTTTACCTTTCCTCATGGTGTGTTTCGAGTGCGCCATGACATTATTCTTGCTTGGTATTCTACTACTAACTCTCTTCTCGGTCCCCTCTCTTCCCTTCCCTTGATCCAAGTTGATCTTGGAACTGTTACTATTGTGGGGGGATAAAAGCAACAAGTTGTGGACATGTCTACAGTTACTCTGGTTATAACGATTTCTCCCCTGGGTACCCGTACCTCCTACTAATCATTACATGAGGTGTAGAATACGATCACAATGATGCTCCGATGAGGAATTTCTTGCCATTATGCTCCCCTTAGCCCTTAAATCAACGTAACCTTTCCTTCCATATATGCATTCTGTATTTCTATATTCGTACCTTGTCCTAGGGGACGAGATCCAAGCAGTGTTATATTCCATTGCTAATGTCCTTCTCTTCTCATGATTTCCATTAATACTGCCCGGGCTATCTCTCGATCTGGCCTCTATATCCTTGTTATTGGTTTGTACATCCACCTGCCTTCCATTCTCGATCCTGTTTACTCTCATCATGAGATCTGAGGGCCAAGTGTTAGGATACTCATTCTTCGCTTGGGTCTCATACTAGGTCCGACTGCCCCCTGTAAGACCGATGTGACTGTCGTTCCTGAAGTTTTCACTATGATCTATATTAGCCAAGTGTTCACAATATGATCTGAGTTGGCCCCTCAGCATTCCGATCCACGCCTCGTCCAGCATACCGTCCCCTCGAATCGCTCCCTCATTTGCTAATATTTCCTCCAATGCATTTGTTGATCGTCTTATCCATCTGAATTCTATCGTGACAATGGTTTGTAATTGCTTCAGCATTCTTTGTAGAGTTTGTGCTAGACACCAGTGTGTTATCACCTTGCCAATGTTTGTTCCACATTGAAGTCTTTTGTTGTGTTGAAACTTGTTAGGCCTTCTCTAATCATAATATCCAGACCCTGTTCCAAAGCTTTGAACTCAGTTGCATTGTTTGTGGTGTTGTCAATGCTAGCTGCATACAGGTGGATAATATTTCCCCCATTATCTCTGAACACTCCCCCCACTCCGGCCTTTCTAGAGTTACCTTTGGATGCGCCATCAAAATTCAATTTCAAGAAGCTTATCTGAGGCGGGGACCAGGTCTTGACATCACTGAGAATACGCGGGGCACGAGGGGCATGTAAGTTAAGGCTCCATTCTTTCAATTGTAACCAGAGAAGGATTTGAAGGTCTTGGGGAGACATCATGTTTTTTTGGCACATAAAGTTCCTGCTCTGCATTGTCTCCCTTAATTGTGTTTTGATAGTGTCCACGATCTTATAGATTGGGTAACTTTTGTTCCTAAACAGTCTCATGTTTCTTTCTTTCCAGATTTCCTAGATGACCATGCCAGGATTTAACCCCCAACATAGGTTAACCACTTCATTTTCACTGTAGAGTGCCTTCCAATTCTTTAAAGTAGCTCTAATATCTCCCTTTACCCTATCCGTTTGTCGAAATCCCATTGCTACCCAGTCCCAGATCTCGATTGCATAGGTGCACTCATCCAAAAGGTGGTATGTTGTTTCCTCACGACCTTCGTAGAGGTGACATCTTGAGGGTCCGTGGAAGCCTCTTTTTACAAGGTTTTCCCAAGTCAAGATTTTCTTCTGTAGAACCAACCATTTAAAAATTTTGATCTTTGTCCATTGAGGGTAACTCCAAATTTGTTCCCAATGAGGTTCCATGTCTCTCTAGGCTTGGCCTGCTATATAGTATATGGATTCTTTCAGAGATAATTCTCCACCATCTTTCCTCCCCCATCTCAGTTGGTTTTCCTCCTCTGAGAACCAAATCTTCCTTTTACCCACCTCCTCCTCTATCTCTTTGACCAGTTGTGTGTCCCAAGTGTTGTCTTGATTTTGAAAATTGTCCCATATTCACCATTTTGATATCTACTCCCTTTGTTTCCAGTACTGGAAAATCTTACTTTCCCTTTCCCCAGCATCTCTTTTTTTATCCTGTCCCTGTCTTGGTTTTCCATCTTGGGTTCTTGCTGCCATGCATCTTCCCAAAATCTCGTTGTTTGTCCATTCCTGATTTCCCAGAAACTGTGATCCTGGATCCACTTTTTATTCCTCCAAGCTAAGGCCCAGATGGTTGATCCTTCTCCCGTGCCTGTGAACCTAATTAGCTCATGTGGATTGATACCTGGAGCATATTTTTATTTCCATAGGCTAACCCATGGCGTTGAGTTGTATTTAACCCATCTCCACTACATTTTTTCTCAGTAAACTTCATTTGTTACTTGTGGGTCTTGTAGACCAAGACCCCCTTTTCTCTTTGGCTAGCATAGTTTCTCCCAGGCCACTAGGGTCCATTTCTTTTTATCCTCTGCGCCTCTCCATAAGAAATTCATTTTGATTGTTCTGATTTTATGTAAAATACCTTTTGGGGTTGGGAAGAGCGAAATTAAATATGTTGTGATCGCTTGTAATATTTCCTTTGTTAGAATTAAACGACCAACTAAATTAAGGGTTCTATGTTTTTATTCTCTCTTGCATCTTGGTTAGGATCCCTTCCCAGGTAGTGTATTTACTTGTCTTGTCTATTAGGGGCACACTCGGATATCTAGTGGGTATGGTTCTCCTCTCAAACCCCATGATGTTTTCCTTTGGACACCAATATTGGTGTTGAAGAAGTAAATCATAGATTTTGAGTGGTTTATTTCTGTCCCTGAGGCTTTTCCGAAATCAACTAGGATCTTCTTGTAGGCTCTAGCTTCCTTGACAGTGGGAATTTCGTGCAGCATTATGTCATCCACAAACTGTTGATGAGTTATTGTAGGGCACTCTTCATACAATCTGATTCCTTTTATAGTTCCTTATTTTGTTGCATCTTTTATGGTTCTTCTTAACCCTTGCTTCATAATGATAAACAGGAAGGGTGACAATGGATCTCCTTGTTGGAGGCCCATGGAAGGGTAAATGGTTTTGTTGGGGCTTCGTTAACCAATAATGAGAAACTAGTCGTGGACACGAGGGTCATTACCCACTTGATCCAGTGCTTGTCAAAGCCAAAGGATTCCAATGCTTTTGCCATATAGTTCCATCTTAGTTTCTCATATCCTTTGGAAACGTCGAGTTGAATTATCATTCCAGATTTTTTCCTACTTTTTAGAGTATGAATTATTTCATGGGCTGGAATGATGTTATCCATTATTTTCCTTCCCTCCACAAAGCCTGATTGTTCCTTTGAAATCAGAATGGGGA
>SNQJ01S0044025.1:4804-20670 GCA_010110895.2 Picea sitchensis
ACCTTGTTAGAAAATATATATCCTCGATATCTAGTGTCAGTGTATGGAATCCCATGTGAAATAACTATTGATCCACGTCCCACATGTGGACCAAGAATTCCAACAACCTGAGTTAGGCTCTCCTACCCGGAATCCTGAAAAATTTCAAGAGTCCACAGTCCTGGAGGGCAGTGACTATACCCGGGTAATTCCTGCCAATGGCATCATCATCCTCATGTTCTCTTTCTCTCCATTCCAACATTGTGATGGTCAAACACCTGCAAATGAGCCATGAGAGGGAATTCAACAACTTTTTTTAAACTCTATATAATTTTTATTGAGCCAAACCTTACTTTAAAATCCATTTTTCAACCCCCGCAGGTGAGCCTTTTGCACAATGCGAGATTCTCGTAGGTCCTGCACAACCCACCTGTGAGAATGCTTGGGTGCATGTTTCGACCCTAAAATGGACTCAAAACCCAAAAAATTGCCAATAAAAACAAAAAATAAACCATGGAAAAGTTAGAGAACCAAGAGATTACCTCGTTGGCTGAAACGGTTCACCGAATGATCGCTTGTGCCTCCCGCAATCGAGCAAAGAAATTTGGGGGAAAATGAGGTATGTTGGACAAGTTTTTGGCAAGATCACAATGAAATAGTAAAAATCCCTTTTTACCCATATTTATTCACTTCACTATTTTTTTATTTTTTATATTATTTTTATTACTTTGTCCATAAAACATAATACCCTAATAGCCTTGTGAGTGTGTTTTTTCACAAATATCGCAACTTCAAAGTCCGAACGAGGGGGTACGGGTGTTTTTTCTTTTGTCACATGTACAATTACTTTTTTAGGGTTTTTTAGAAAAAACCTTGAGCTCAGTCTTCATTCGTTCTCGTGCTCGAAAATATATGAGAACGTAACCGAGTATACTTTTTCTCATCTTTTTGTACTCGTCATGGTAACATGAAAACTACGAACATAAAGGAGTATCCTTTAAGCTCTTTTCACGCTCCATAAAAACGAAAAGATGGTCGAGCGATATTGTTCTTTTCATGCTCATTAAAGTATTTGAAGAAAACATTCGATGGGTGATAGTTTATCACTTTTTTGGTCTCGTCAAACTCTTTTATGAAAAAGGAACTGGGAGAGTTCTCTTTAAGTGCTTTTCAGACTCTCAAAACATGAAAAACCCCCAAGTTTTCTATGCTTGGACTCGTTAAACAAAAATCAAAAGACCCACAATGGGACTGAACCACTCCTTCCTAGGGTTCGTTAAATATACTCCAAGGGACTCATCCCAAGGATGATCTTACATCAATAAGAACACGTTATCCTCCTCAAGCTTGTGTAAAAATAAAGAGGTACTCGCCAGAAATGGTGGGGGAAATTTTGGGAAAGGGATGTGTTTTCGTATTCATATTAATGGTAGTAATCGTCGCTCTTGAACATGACACCCCCTATTTTTCATTTGAATTCGGGTTGGGAAATCCATTAGTCTCTTATTCGACTTTCTACAAGGTCATATATTGGGTCGTCTTTGAGTCAGTGTTGCCAATTCCTTGGTCATGTCGTTCATATGTTCAAGAGAAGTTCACACAGGCCCTCTATTGAGTCGGCCATCTACAGTTGTCCATTCTTACTATGTCGGCCTTCCCTCTGTTCATTTCAACCCGTATTCATACTTTGTGTCACCCTTAAAATATGTTACTTATTTCGTGTCATTGATGTTGGATACATCAAGGCCCTCCTGTGATGAGTCTTGTTCCGTCGACTCCAACTCATTATCCGGAAATGAGACATAGAAATCATTTAGTACCTTGGAACCTACATGCCTTAATGGTAGGTCTCTTCTCTTTCGACAAGGGTTCCACATCATTGATCCCTGATCGAGAGATTCCGCAGAGTGCTCAACTTTATCTCATTCATTCGCATTCGTTCGGATTGTACTTCGGTACCTTGGGAGTCATTGATATCAATAGTGATTTCCCTTGCACTTGTTAATGGTTTTCATCAATGACCGGTAATCAAGTGGTTTCTACCATTTTCTACTTTAGCACATGTAATCGCATGGCTAGATTCGTACTTTCAGGTGATGGGATTGAAGACCTTGGGTCTCATCTTTTTGATCCAGGCTGCGATGGAGTATGTATGATTTGTATCGGCACATAGATCCACTTTGTATGTCATGTGTCTATGTCGTCTTAATTGAAGTCTTCTTGCATAGATCCACAGTGTATTCTTGGTGGCTATGTAGCATTTTGATGGCCTGGATCCACGATGTATGATTGGTGGCCATGAACTACGTTTATGATTCCATTCATTTGTGATCTAAGCATGGGAATGCCTACCTCAGAAATGGTATTATATTTTGCAGATGCTTGGTTGTTTACAGGTTTCTGATTAGGTGCGCTCCTTGTTTCTGACATACACACGCATTTTACAAAGTATTTCGGCTGTCACAAGTTCCGGCCTCATATTTTGGGGGGGATTCTGTTACACATGATTTTTGTCACTCTGGTGATGTCTCTACAAGTGATGTATTCAGGCTCCCACAAGGACTTTTTGCCTGAGAAAACTGATTGTTGTCTTCTTCCAAAAAACACATTTTTAAGATGAGTTCACAGGCTGCCTATATTACATGGTGCGAAAATCCTTCATTCTCGCAGGCAACCCAAACTTAGGGTGCAAACTGTTCGCAATCTTCTCTATAGATAGGGTGTGAACCTGTTTCAAAGCTTGGAAAAGAGAAGAGATCACGAAGGTTCTAGAAGTGAATCTTCTAGAAATGAGTTGGCATTCGCATGGTTTGCATCCTACTGACTTCTCATATTTAGTGGGATCATCCTCATCCATTTAACCATCTCTCCTTCTCCTATATATTGAAAGGTTTCTCATGGAAAAGGTTAAGCAATATTGAATCAAGAATTGGTGAAAGAATTGTGTGAAGAACTCTACTTGGATAGAAGCTTGAAGACTCTATTTGGTCTATCAAGTTGTATTGGATCTTCTTCATGCAAGTGTAGAGCAGTGTGTGTGTTTTAACCAAGGGTCACTGAAAGCAATCTTACAACATCAAGGCGATCTAGTTGTATCTTCTACTTTCATTTAATATAATACAGCGACATGTCCCTTTCCAATAAAATCAGTCTTATTTTATTGCATAATTCCTTGATCATATGCATAGGTTGACATTGAATATACTTTTCTATCTTCACTTTGGTTGGTTTGTGTTGTCTTGGACTTGATTTCACAAGAGAACCGGAGTGAAGCAGGAACAATAGAGACCTAAGGAAGAGATATAAAGGTATGTCACTCATTCCTTCTTAGTAGTAGATTCAATGACTGCAACTTAGGGAAAGAGTCATGTCCTTTCCTGTTTTGTTCTAGATCCAGGTGGATCTAGGGAGATTTGTTAGTGTCCGCACCTACCAATTTATCCAATACCGATTTATCCAATAACAATATAGCTCAATCAGAGTTGCAAAAAATATCTGCATGGCCAAGGCTCATGCCGTACAATGACATGATAGGTTGGGCTATGGAGAATTTGGACATTGCAACCAGGAGCATCTGCAATTCATAGAAAGTGGCTTTCAGGTCTTTCCGACTAGAGCATATACGGGCAATGTATAAATTATTCATAGCTTTCAAATACAGTTACAATGCCTCTTTCCTAATGGAGCTCGACAAATTAGAATGCACGCAATATGGAAATCACTAACCTGACTTGATCAAGGATTGGTGGGGACACCCTGAGAAATTACGAGAAGACACAGATGGTATATATGCCACAACAACACTAGACGCCGATATGATCTATGTGTCTATGATGTTGTGTAGACTTTTCAGGAGGAAGGACTCTGCTCATTTCTTGTAGCCATGGGTACCAATCATGCATGAAGTAGAAGAAGGTTTTTCTTTCGACTAGGCCAAGATGTTATAAGACAATTTGGCCAAGGAGATCATAGAGTATCAGTCGTTGAAGGACAAAGGGAAACCTTACCCTTTCTACATGTTAGCATACATTATGGATGCCATTTGTTTTATGATGTCATTCCCTTTGCTGAGTTGGAGCTGAACTTCGACCAGTGCTGAGACCATACATGACTATCACTCTAGGCTGTGGGATGATAAAGAAAAATATTTCTTCTATGAAATATTCCACTATGTGGTGGTGTCGATTAATGACACCCTCTACGATTTCCCACCTCCTAGGATTTCAGACAGGATCATGGCCAACCTAGGGAAAATAGAAGACTAGTATATTGAGGAACATTTTTCCTATGGGTTTTTGGGTGTTCAGTTCCCCCACATGATTTAACAAATTTTGTAGCAGATCGGCAGGTGTGCCGAGAGGTAGCATATCAAACTATGACAGGGGTAATTAGTAAATAATTAAAAGCAGTGCAAAAATAGGTATGTCCAACCTTCCCTCTGCAAGTTGGTATGTTCTCGTTGTTAGATTTCGACCACTCGAAAGTGGAGGTTGCATCCCTAGAATACATTAAACTAGTTAATATTGAGTTCAAGAACCATGATCATAAAGCTTCCCAATCAATTGGCTCTATACAATATAAATAAATTGGCTCTATACAATATAAATAAATATGAGCATGAAGCTTCCCCATAGGATGAAATATTTTAGGGAGTAAGGTCGTACCAGAAAGTTTTGAGCAGAGTTCGAACTATGGCTCCAGATCAATTATCCGAGTTCTACAATTTCTAAATACACCGAAGGAATAGTTTTCCTAAGGTCTTACATGGAGAACCTTAGAAACCTCCCTCTACAAAGGAAGTTGCAACTCAAGGTTCGGAGACAGGGAGTTACAACGAACAAGATACTCAAGGGAATCCAAAGAAAACCGAATTTTTAACGCAGAAGGGGCATACTGCATTGTCAAATCCACCAGGCGATCAAGCAAAAGATCAATTTGAATCTTTGATAAAAAAAGGGACAAGATACATCACCGTCCACACTAAAAAAGCCAACTACCAACACAATAGGGAAACAACAGTCCACTGAAATAGGTAACCCTATTATGTCTTTAACTCCTTTACATTCAATCCAGGGGAATCCAAATGCTGAAGTCGTATTTATAGAGGACCTTACTCTGATTTCAGCTGAATAAATGCCTCCTTTTGACTTCTTTTTCAGCAAGAAGAGGAGGGATATAGTTAAAATGGAAACACATCAAACAGATGGTGCAATAGTAAAAAGGTAGAGGATTATGTATGATGGACAAGGCCTGGATGATATAGATTTTTCTAGGGAAATGGTGAGATCATTAGGTTCCTTTGCCACAACCAATCAATACCCAGTAGAAAATATAGCAGAGCAACTGAAGCAGAGAGATCAGTTAGTAAGGAAGTTGCAAAGCCATATGAAAACTACATAACAAGAGGTAAGAACACATATGAATAAGGATTTTGAACAGGTCAGAGCTAGTGATAGACAGTAGATTCAACAAATTAAAACTTTCCTTGATGAAATGCATAAAAATTCACAGGCCAATAGAGAAATGGCCATTCAACGGGGAGAATTGATCAAACAACTTCAGGCCAAGATAGATTTAGCTGAAGTTACAGTAGTGGAAATGACAGCCTTCCTAGCTCAAGCAGTGGAGGTACATGAAAGGCTGTAATTATCCCAACAAGATCTGTTTACGAAATTGGAAACCGTTCAAAGATGTTATCGGGTGGGAGAAATTTCTCTAAATAACATTTAGATTAAGGAGATATAAGCCACTACATCTCGGGCTAAGTTTTAGGAGGCCATTTTAATAACAAAAAAATATGATGTAGTAGAGGTCCCTCGATTGTCTCGTTTTGAGCAAACCTGAGGCACCATAATCTTGAAGGCATGGGAGAAAAAATCTAGTTGAAAGTAAAAGATTATCCAAGGAAGTAAATAAAGCTTGTGAAGAAGCATTGTCTTCACTCGACAAAGGGTTACTTGATGTTGAAAGATATAGTATCTATGAGGCCCTAGGGTAGATTGACATAGCAAAAAATCAACATAATTCTAAGACAAGCATAGAGGAAGCCAGGATGACCATCCAACAATTGAAACAAATCGACCTTATCTAGATTAAAAAATGGATAGTAAATCATAGTTTACAGCTACAACTACATCTTTGGAAGAAAGGAAAATACAGGATATGTTTCCTCATATAGAGAAGAAGTTCTATATTTTCGAGGAAAATGAAACAACATAACCTTCTAGGTTGGTAGTGCAGTTATTAAGTAGACACATCCAGTGTGTCGAACACGGAAAATCCAACACATATGGAAATAAGTGAGACACCTACACATATTACTCATCATGATCAGATTCCAAAGGTCTCCAAGATGAAGAGTATGGAAAAGAAACAACTCTACAGGCAGGTGAAGAGAGATGTAAATGGAACCTTTCAATTTTTTCATATTGTAATATTTAATACTCTATGATAAGTCCAATCGTTTTGGGTTGAGACAATTTTGTATAAATACATAAATCAAAGACTTATTTCTGGATGATTCTTACCGATTGTAATAGAAAAGAATCTCCTTATAAGGTATTAATACAAGTGCATACAAAGATTCCAAGTTTTTTTCAAATCTGGGTTATGTGTTTCTTTGTCTTCCATTTCTCATGTTCTTTATGTATTCTTAAATAAATGTTGATTCCAATTTAGTACTACAACTACTAAAACTGTATTGTATCAGTAATTTATTGAGTAAGTAGTTTTTCCTCTGTATTTACTGTGAGTAATACAAGACCTGCTTGTTGTGTGGATTACTGTATTTTTATGCATTATTCAAGGTTATACTAATCTATTTTCTTATACTGCAACAAGGTGGGATTCTTCTGTAATTGATGTCTTGCTTTGTTTCACAGTTTTGTTATTTTCCTTCACTTCATTTACTATTTCTATTTTGACTTAGATACGAAATATGGCCTCTGTGCTGCTGTGAGGTTGATTTCATTAAGGAATTTTTCTCATATAACTGAGGTAGGAAAAGATTTTTAAAACACACTCTAGAACAAATTCCTTGATGCATGACATTATCCTTTGAGCCTTAAGTTTAATCTTAGGACCAACATCATTTTGGCGTCGTTGTCGGGGATAGAGAAACAAAGTTATTTTTCCCTGGGAAAATGACAAAGTAACATTCTATCTTTGATAGTGTACAAAGATTGAATACTATATTAAGGGATTTTTTTTATCTCTCACTTGGTGACTCCACCATATATAAAATGGCATTCGTTCGAAGGAATACCAGAAAAAAACTAGACGATCAGAAAACCACCCCTGTGTCTGATCCTGAAAGGTTGTTAAAAACAAAAGGATACCTCAAGTCAACTACTGTGTCGACAGGTAAAAAGTACCAACCAAAATCCACAAAAATTAACACTAAGGTTCAAGTTGAAGAATTAACTCCCACAAAGGATTTTAAACAAACACACTCTAGTGAGGAAGTTGTACCCTAAATAAAGATTGAGATCGAACCCTTTAATACTCATAATTGTCTGAATGAAGTAATTTCTCCTATATCCGTTGTTGTTAACTTGGTGTCTATCCCATCCACACCAGAGGTAAAGGTTTCAGTGGTCTGAAAACCCAAAGAGCATACTCTATACCCTGATTCATCTCTTGTCGGCTCCCCTATTTACACATCTTGTAAGTCTGAGGAAGTCATCCCCCATTTTCCTTTCCCTCCTCCCCTAGAATTCATATCACTTGACGATCAACTTGCATATTTCCCTTCACCACATCCAGAGGAAGTCGAAAGGTCACCACTTCATTCCATAGAATTTTTTGAAAACCCTCTTTTTGGCTCATCCCCCATATTTTCAATGGCCACTGCTGGAGGTGGCCACAGAGGTGGCCAAGGAGGTGGTGCTTCCATAGGAGGTGGCGTTGTAGGTGGGGGTGGTGTTGGAGGTGGGGGTGGTCAAGGAACACCTCCACCCCCTAGGATTTTCGCTAAAATAGCTTCCAGATATGCCCCTTTAGTCCTCCCTCCTGTCCTTCATGACCTGCCTAAAAATTACATGAATAATTTACCAAAGTTTACAGGGGAAGGAGATTTAATGACGATAGAGAACATAACCTTTTTCGATCAATTCGTTGATATCCTCAGTATTGAACATGAATATGTTTACTCAAGGCTCCTAGTGAAAAATTTTGAGGGGCAAGTGAGAATATAGTTTAGAGGACTCTCGGTAGGATCCCTAAGGTCTTATGATGAGTTAGAAAATGATTTTTCAAGATAGTGGGGAGAAAAGAAAGAGCACTTGTACTATCTGACAGAATTTGGGGATCTGAGGAAAACGAATTCAGGGATGGTCTTATAATTCACCCAGTGGTTTAAAAAACTCTATCATAAAATCCCAGTCGAAGTTAAACCTTCTCAACCCGTAGCTAAAGTAACCTTTGCAGGGGATTTTGAGCCTGACTTTGCCCTTCTTTTAAGGGAAAGAAGATATTCTACCCTCACGAGAATGCAAGAAGATTCCATAGAAATTGATTCGAACACGATGGCATCAGGTAAACTAAAATCCAAGGTTGATATAAGAACCAAAGAACCTAGACGCTTCAGAGAACAAGCAAGATCCTCCAAATCTGGAAAGTCTACAGAAGAAAAAATGGACGATATGGCTAAGATAATTAAATATTTGTGCAATAAAATCTCTAGAATGGAATTAGACCAAGCCAAACCCGATCCTTTTTCTCGAAAATATTTTAGGATAAATCCCAATTTTTAGACACAGTAGAAACAAATAAAAAAGAAGATAAAAAAATTCAGGCTCCATTTAAGTCAGAAATTTTTATAGGAGACAATATACATGATTACGAAGGGTTAGAAGAGAATGTAAATAAATTTGGTGATGAATACCAGGAACCTCACCTAACTAGACAGGACTATGAAAAATCTCTAGAGTAGGAGTCCTTGTTTAGTAACGTGGAAAATATAAACAACCTGGGGGAGTCTTCATATCAAGGAATCGTTTCTCCATAATGGTCGAGCTTCAACAAAAGTATAATTTGAGGCCCAGAGAAACAAGTGCCACAAATGCTCCAACGAAAAAGATCCTATTAAGAAATAAATAAAATGAGGTAGTTCTAACTAAACAAACAATGGAAACACAAGTTTCCCAAACTAAACAAACAGTTGAGAAACAAGTTGCCCAAGGTAAAACAATTGAAACCAAAGAAACACAAACCAAGAAAGTAGAAAATATAGAAACACAAAATTCAACTAGGGAGTGCGAAAAAATAGTGGGAGGTTTTAGTTTGGAAAATGAAATAAATAAAATTAAGTTCCCCATGCCCTTGGTTGAGTTTGCTAGGAATCTGATTTATAAAAAATAGATCGCTAAAATGATTAACTTCTCAGATGCAGAATGTCATGCAAATGTAATAAAGTTACAAGATGAAAATCCTACGATTATGTTTGGTTTGCATATTGAAAATGATAAGGATCTTGTAGATCCTTTCTATATTACATTAACTGTGCATTATCATTTACTTCATAATTTCATGTTAGATTCTAGGGCCTCTCACAACTTAATTCCTAAAGTTATCATGGAAAAGTTGGGCCTTGAGATCACTAGACCTTACTGGGATTTATATTCTTTTGATTCTAGAAAGTTTAAATGTCTTGGCATGATCAAGGATCTAGTAGTGAATCTTTCACAAGTTCCACTAAAGAGAATCCTTATGGATGTAGTTGTTGTTGACATACCTGCCAAGTATGACATGCTTTTATCCAGGTCCTGGGGTGCAAAACTCAGAGGATCACTTCAGCTGGACATGACATACGCAACTATCCCGATTTTTGGTGAACAATTCACTCGATTGTATAGAGAGACTAGACTGACATATACAGTAAGTGACCCTCAAGACCCAAATAGTTATCCAGTCTATGTTGTTGATCAAGATCTAGGAAACTATATTTTATCTTTAGATGATGATTTTGATGACTGTATATAAGAAGAAAATAAAAAATTAGAAAAAATATAGAAAAATGTAAATACTTGAAAAGGAGTTTGGAAAATGTTTTTCAATGGTGCTTCGTCCTGTGAAGGGGCAGGATCAGGGGTGTTATTTGTTTCACTCGAAGAAGAATATGTCAACCCCTTTTCATACAGACTACAATGGGAAATCAATTATATAAATAATGTCTGTGAATACGAGGCTCTGGTTTTAAGATTGCAGGCTGCTAGGAAACTAAAAATTGAAGATCTAATAGTTTATGGTGATGCATAGCTTATTGTAAAGAAAATAAAGCAGCAATATTAGGCTAAACATATGAGATTGAGGTCATACAGGAATTGTGCCTGGGATCTAATAGAAAAAATGTTCGACAACACAGGTATTCCAACAGAGGATGAACACCTTCAATAACCACTCACATAACTAGATCAAAGATCAACACATAGATTTTTCCATGTGGTAAAACCCCTACAGGGAAACATCCATGGCCCTAGCCAATGAAACCACTTGGATCAGCTTATTAATGCAAATAAAAAGATTCCAGAGAGATTTTACAAGAGAGTTTCTCACAATTGATCATCGACAAATGACCCTCCATGCTCTTTAAATAGAGATCATGGACCAATCTTGTGTTAAGCCACAGATCAATGGTCATTAAGATTGAGGAGAGTATGAAACTTCAGATCACTCTATGTCAAGAACATATTGTGACTGGTGGATTTCCTAACTACAAATTCATACTAATGCATACTAAAGAAACACATTAAGAAACACACTTTTGCCTAACGACACATTAGGCCAAGTAGAACTTAACTAACTCCTAAGTTTCTAAATATCCTAACATCCCCCCTTAAGAACAAATTGGGATAGGATTGAAGGATTTACAATAGTGACACAATAAGAGAAGGAAGGAGGCATTAGAGCCTATCCCCCCTTAATGACAACTTCTTGAACTCCTAACATATATTGAAGTTTGGAAAACATCGCTTCAGTAAGAGACTTTGTGAAAATGTTTACAACTTGATCTTCTGTAGGAAAAAAGAGCACTTCAATAACTTGATCATGAATGAGATTTCTGATGAAGTGCATGTGGAGCTCAATGTGTTTTCTACGTTGATGTTGAACTGGGTCTTTGGTGAGCTCGATGGCACTCTGATTGTCACACCAAAGGATGGTCAGATGCTGTTGCTGGAATCCAAACTCTAAAAGGATCTGTCGAAGCCAGAAGGCTTCCTGACTTGCATTTACCATTGCTCGGTACTCTACTTCTGCTGAAGAAAGTGAAATATCTTATTGTTTCTTACAATCCCAAATGACATGTACTAAACCAAGGCTAAAAACATAACTTGCAGTAGACTTTCGATCATTAGGGTTTCCAACCCAATATGAATCAGTGAAACCAACCAATAAAGGAGTCCCCTCTGAACTATAATGTATCTCGAACTGAACTGTATCAAGGAAATAATGATGCATACCCCCTACCTCTACCTTGTTAGGGTCCGCTGACCTCCCGGTCAAGGATCATTCTTCTACCTCCACGAGCCAAAGCAACTCCTTTAGTTCCCTAGTAGAACCCTTGAAAAAATCCATAGGTCCTCTTTCAAACCTGCCCTGCGCAACTAATCACCAGGCACGAGCCTTACATCTCCATGTGACCCCGGTGATATGACCACGGATCTAACCCAAAAGGGTGCATCACGTTTTGTGACTTCGGGGGTTCTGGTGTAACAACCCCTCAATCCTCTAAGTCTCAAAACCCTAAAACCTAATGTGGGGCCTCTCCTTAGGATCAGATATGATGGTCGTGTGATCTCCTCGATCAACGAACATGATCGTTTCATGGTTTCATGAGTCAGGACTCCTTGTCTCACGAATTTTTCCCTTTGAACACCCAGATGTCGAAACTCCAATCCACGAGTTAGCGCCTGGTTGGATGCTAGCACCTCTCGTCACTTCTTACCATGTGACCATTCACCTGTGACCTAAGGCTAAGTCACGAGGTCTTTCAGGACTTCGCAATTTGCGAAGTCGAGAAACTTCTATCCTTTAACTCTCGGTTCCCAAAACCCCAATGTTCCTCTTGGATGCTCAATAGTCCATATCTCCTTCTGGATCAATGACTACAATCAATCGTAGTTTTCCTTTCGTGAATTTTGGGAAGTTCTCAGTCCTATTTCACCGATGACCAAAACCCAAAAAACTCTCGACCATACAGGATCGATGTTCCACAATCTATTCTAATAAGCAGTCAGGATATAACCCCAAATTTCCTTTTCTCTATTATTGGCATGACAGTCGAAAGACTCACCCCTTCATTTTCCCGATCCACGAAACTCCAAATTTCTTCTAGACAATCAACGGTCCAGGTTCCTCTTAAAGCAATGGTCACGATTTTGTCACGATTTCATGAATCGTGAATCTATGTAATCTTGTCCTTTGACCATTCTCAATTGAGAGTCAGTGAAATGCCACTTGACCACCACACATCACTCCTTTGATCTCTCCCCCTAGCTGACATGTATCCTTCGTGAGACATGATGGTTCAGATCCTTCACAAATCGACGGTCAAGATTTTATCGAAAAATCTCCTTTCACTATTTTGGGGAAGTATTCACCTCGCTTTCCCTGATTTCTGATTCCCTAAAATCTACTTGGCTCAGATCAATAGCTGTCGACACGCCAAGATCTGACGGTCCAAATAACTCCCTGGGAATCGACGATTCACGTTTAGGGGTTTTGAAAACCAAGTTTGGACTTTGTTCTTCCAACTCATGATCCCCGATTTCCCGAAATCAACCGATGGTTCAGATCTATTTTAGATTGATGATTCCTATCTCTTCTGAGCTTTAAATGATGAAGGAACCTCAGCCTTTATCCTCCTCATAGCTATGTTAGATCCAATGGTTCATGATGAATCGACACTTCCTCCTTGAAGATTCATTGTCGTTCGTTGAGTTCCTTTACGACTCCCAGCCAAATCCATCGACATTAACTCTCCTGAGCTATCACTTTCTGATTCAGCTAATCTCCAGTCATTTGAAGGTCTCGATCTTTGAATTCCTTCCTCCTGCGGACCCAACTCTTGGTCTCACTGATGCTTCTAAAAAGAATTCTCTCTTATGAGCTTGTGATCTTACTCAGTTTTCTAAGGCACTTGGCCCTTCTCTGCATCTTCTTCAAAGGGCTTCTAGTGCTCCTCCCTCTTGTTAATCTGTGTGCAAAGGCACTGTTCCTCCTGAGCTTTTGAACTTGAAACAAGTTCACTTTGTGCGCACTTCTTTCACTTTAACTGATCGAGCCCCTGAAGGTCTCTGTCTCTTCTATCCCTCGAAGAGATGAAATTGCCCTCATGGATACTTTCCACTCAACCACTTTGCTGATTTTACAGAGTCTTCAGTAACTTTGTAGGTTTCTTATCTACCAACAATCCTCGTTTCTCGGAACTCAAATGAGATTTCTCCTTGTGCACTCCCTGCACTGGATTGGTGCCCTCTTGGCAGAGCTCTACAAAACCTTCAGTAGTTATGTATTCTTTCTATGCTTTCCTCTACACAGTCTCTCCTCCAAGGTGTTCAACAACCTTGAGGCTTCTTTCCTTGAGTCAATGACTTCCTTTAGTGTGCCCTGTTGGCATATCCTTTTCCTAAATTCCATAGAACTCAAATGCGTACTCTGCACTGGGTTACAAAGTCCTCAACACTCTATCATGCAATGTCTTGCATGAAGCAACAAAGAACCAGATTGGAACCAAAGAACTCACAGAAAGATAAATTATGCCTATCCCTACAAATGTAAATCTAACACACATCCACAACATATAAAATGAACACACACATAGCATTCATTCAAATACTCATAACCACACAAAGAATCCTATGCAGGAAAAACTGCTCTTTTTCATTAACATGAATGTTTGATTACAATGTGTACAAAGCTTTGACTACTACAAAGTCCTGGCCTTCTTCTCTCTAATCTATCTATTTGCCTCTCACAGAACTCTCTCCTATCCTGTTGATACTACTTACAAAACAGGGATCTCTTGAGCTTATCCTCATCCACCACCCTAGTGCCATCACTGTCATCAGTTTGGACACTCTACCTTCTATGGCTTCATTAAATTTTACCCAAGCCTGAGTACGAGCTAGGCCTGCTACAAGAAACTCATTTAAGGAGATTCTTCCCCTACCTATACAAAGGCATGGATCGACATTAAAATCCTTACAAACATTTAATTTGATTTCAAATTTTGAAAACCAGAGGGTCATGCCTCTCTCCTCCATGAATGTGTTCTTAATGCACTGGCACTTTCGCTGAGTTGGAGCGATGCCCCTGCATCACATAACGAAGTATCCTTTTAGCTTCTTTCCAATGGCTTTCATGGGGTGTTTACATATACCGGGAAACAAGACCAACAACAAAGGAAAGACCAGTATGGGTATGAGTAAAGTATAAGAGGCTACCAACTAACTGATGGTATAGGGTGGCATCAACTTCAGAAGAAGTACAGGTGGCAGTAAGCTTAACTCCAAAATGGAAGGGAGAAGTAGTTGGTTTACAATCATCCATGTGAAAGTGACGAAGAGGATCACAAGCATACTTAAACTGGGAAAGAAAAATTCCTTCATTGGTTTGCAAAACTTGGAGGCCAAGGAAGTAGTGCAAAAAACCTAATTTTGTCATTTCAAATTTCTTATTAAGGTTGGTTTTCACATGGTTTAAAAGTTTTGAGTCACTACCAGTAAGGATAAGGTCATCAAAATAAAGGACAAGGATTATGAGACAGATTCCTACTTTCTTGGTATAGACATTAGGATCAGAATGGCATCTAGAGAATCCAGTGGCAATAAGAAAGGTTTCCATTTTGGCATACCAAGATGAGAGAGCTTTCTTGAGACCATAAAGACATTTCTTAAGGTGAAAAATAAGGATAGAGTCATTCTGGACATAGCTAGGAGGTTGTTCCATATAGATTTATTCTTGCAAATATCCATGCAAGAAGGCGGATTTAACATCCATCTGATGGGCCTCCCATTTATGTGAGGTAGCAAGGGAAAGAACAAGGAAGATGGAATTCATTTTGGCTACAGGGGAAAAGGTTTCATGATAGTCAATCCCTTCAATTTAAGAAAATCCTTTGGCAACTAAACAAGCCTTATGTCTTTCAATACTTCCATCTGATTCATACTTAGTTCTGTAGACCCATTTGCATCTGACAAGTTTTCTTCCTTTTGGAAGACTTACAAGATCCCAAGTATCATTTTCCATTAAAGAACAATACTCTTCATTCATTGTTGTATCCCAATCTGGATGACCTGAAACTTCTGTAAATGTCTCTAGATCACGAGTTTCTAAAAATTGAGCCAAAAGAGAAGAGGCTCGCTAGAATTATGAATGTGTCCGACGTTGATCTGAAGGATCATTGACAAGATCACCATCTTCTTGTGTTGAACGGACCCATCTAGGAAGCGGTGGAACTAGTGCTAGTTCAGGTTCAAAGGACTCATCTGGAGGAGGGTGAGCAGGCGGAGGTGTATTTTCATCCTTGGTGTCATCATCCGAAGAAGAAACTAGATCAGAAGAAGGCACAAACATCGAAGATGGCTCGCAGGCCGAAGAAGGCAAAAATGTCGAATTAGGCTCGTAGGCCAAGACATTTTCATCAAATTTAACATCTCTTCTAATAATAATTTCATTACAATGTGATTGAAGAAGTCTGTAACCTTTGACATATTTAGAATAACCAACAAATATAAACTTCTCACTTTTAGGCTACAATGCTTTCCTTTTCTCATTAGGAATGTGAGCCCATGTTGTACTACCAAACACACAGAAGTGACTTACATCTGGTTTAATTTTAGTCCAAGCTTCTTCTGGTGTTATATTTTTAAGAGCCTTTGTGGGAG
>SNQJ01S0044025.1:20720-52468 GCA_010110895.2 Picea sitchensis
CCAAGCTTCTTCTGGTGTTATATTTTTAAGAGCCTTTGTGGGAGTGTGATTTACTATGTAATTTGCACAGTTGATGGCTTCCACCCAATACTTTAGACTTAATCCCGTAAATTGGATCATACAATCATCCATTTATTTTAATGTGCGGTTCTTTCTCTCAACAACACCATTTTGTTGTGGTGTATATGGAACAGTGTGTTGCATTTGGATTCCCTATGTAGTGCAGTAATTTGTAAAATTATTGTTCACATATTCGCCTCCATTATCTATTCTTAACCTTTGAATTTGATGGCCATATTGCTTTTCTACAAGGGCCTTGTAAGCCAAAAACTTGTCAAAAACTTCATTCTTAAGTTTTAAGAAGTAAACCCAAGTACGTCTGGAAAAGTCATCAATGAAAGTTAAGAAATACTTGCACCCAAAAAAAGAAGAGAAGAAAGTGGACCACACAAATCACTGTGAACAAGCTACAAAGGACCCGAGGTGTGCCAAGAGGCACATTTTTCAAAATTGTCCCGATGATGTTTGTCGAGAACACAACCGGCACAAACACCATCTCTGCACGAAACAAGAGGAAGACTAGTCACCATCTGTTGATTACATAGTTTCTACAATGAGCGATAGTTTAGATGAACAAACTTCTCATGCCGAAGTTTTCTCAAGTCATCGCTATGAACAACAAAAACTGATGAAAAATATGATGACCCAAAGTTTTCAAACTTGTACAACCTAGTAATATCATCAGTGATTCCAGTTGCAAGAACATGATTAGGAGCTTTTAGATCCTTGATTACAACTTGGTGAGGTAAAATCTCTATGGTTTTACCTTCACCTGAATGAGTGATTTGATATACTGATAGAAGGTTACAAAAAAGACTTGGAACACATAATGCATCATTGAAATGGCCATTTTCTACTTGTATTGTTCCAGATCCTTCAACACTAAGAGATATATCATCACGAACAAATATTTTATTGGTTTTACATTCATTTAGAGTAGAAAATATGTCTCTATCCTTAGCCATATGATAAGATGCTCCAAAATCAATAAGCCACTTATCAGAAGTAGAAGTAGAAGGTGTATTGAAGGAGAAACCAGAAGCAGAAAGTGCATGTCCATGAGAAGAAGAAGAAGAAGTAGGATCAATACTGATGTTGTGCTTCTTCATCACTACTTCTAAAGCTTCCATCTTCTTGAAACATTTGGATTAATCATGACCATATTTATCACAAAAGTTGCAATGCCTATCAGTATTCTTATTTTTATACTTTTCTCCTTTGTATCCATTCAGAGAAAAAGTTGTCTGAGTGGGTTTGGGACCCTTATATTACTTGTTGTTGTGGCGAGGATGTTTCTTCTTGGGATTCTTGGGTTTATCTTTCTGCTGGGAAACTAAGGCTTTGTTGGAGGTACCTGTAGTGTTGATCACTCCAAGTTACATAAGCTTATCTTCCTCTCTAATCAAAGCATAACAAAAGGACTCAAGAGTGGGTTTTTCATAAGCTTTCCCTAGAGCCTCTCTCATGGCATAAAAGGTAGATACAAACATATAATATGCACTACCTAGCTTATAAATAATAAGATAGATGCAACGCTCTTCCTCCATTTTTATCTTACATTCTTCACATAAAATTTTGAGTGTTTTAAACCTAGATAGATAGTCTCCAAGGCAAGAAAAATCACTTGGACTCAAGTTCAGTACTTGATTTTCTAACTGTCGTGCTCAAATAATATTGAGTTTACCAAACACAGATTCAATCTTGTTCCAAGCTTCTTCGGGTTCATCAATTTCTTGGAGGTTGTATATTAAATAAAGAGAGATGGATATTCCAATTAGTACATGTGATTCATCACTCCTTTTAGCCCATTTGGCTTTCTTATCATCATTAGTGAGTTATTTTTCCTTTCCCAAGGTAATCCGGTACAAGCCTTTACTTCTTAATAAATCTTCCATATGAGATTTCCATTGGAAGTAGTTGGTGCTGGTAAGAAAAAAATTACTTGTAGAATCCATATTAAATATGTAGATAATATGGATCTAAAAACTAACACTGATGATCTGGATGGAAAGAACTTGAAACGTTATGCGGTTTTTAAAAAAAAGGCACTGAAAATGGAGTTCCGATGTGAGAGTTATGCCCTTTTAAAAAAAGGCATAAACGACAACCAAATGACCACGTGATAGTGTAAGTGGCTTTATGAAGTGACCCAATTTTATAAAGAGAAGTGCGGATCACTTTTACAATGAAGTTACTTTATAATAGAAAAGTTGCATGCAAAATAAATAACTCTAAAATAAAATATTAAAGTTACTTATAGTGATTCACTTTTATACTTGAAGTGAAATACACTTTACAATTTTAGCATGAACTTTTTCAAAAAAGGTAACAAAAGAGAGACTTGAACCCAAGACCTCTTACTTAATAAGGCAACTTTTAACCAAATGGTGTAGAAAAACCTATTGTAATGTTCAGAAGGAGGGTTTTTTTTGTTGTTGAAGACGGCCTTGGAGAGCATGCTATAAAAAACTCTTTTCACACAAGAAAAAAATTTCGCTTCTCGATGACAACAAGGGTTAGATATTGGTTAGCTTACCCGAAAGATGCACCTTTTCCTATCTGTTTCTGATTTTCTGAGATCACACAGGGCATGGGGCAAAGAGCATACGCATATATAAAAGAGTAGAAACCTGAAAATAAAAAAATGAAAAACCGAAATAAAAGCAAAATACTTCTCTACAAAAAATTTAAAAAATGTGTATTCAAACTTTATACCTCCAGATCTGACTGTAATGGACGTATCTTGGGCAAACATAATTTATTTTGAGTGAAACAAAAAGTGTTCTTGACTGAAACAAGTGCTCCGGACGCAATAGAACAATCCTCTTAGCCCAGAAATGTATGGAAACGATAGAAAATGGAGATGAGGCAACTCGAATTCACGATCTCGATCTACAATAGGAGCGGGTCTTCAAATAGGATCTGATACCATGTTATAAAACATGGGTATTCCAACAAAGGATGAATACCTTTAATAACCACTCACATAACCAGATCAAAGATCAACACACCGATATTTTCATGTGGTAAAACCCCTACAGGGAAACATCCACGACCCCAACCAATGTGACCACTTTGAGCAGTTTATTAATGCAAAGAAAAAGATTACAGAGAGATTTTACAAGAGAGTTTCTCACAATAGATCATCGGAAAATGTCCCTCCATTCTCTTTAAATAGAGATCATGGAACAATCAGGTGTTAAGCCACATATCAATGGTCATTAAGATCGATTAGAGTATGAACCGTCAAATCACTCTATGTCAGGAACATATCGTGACTGCCAGATTTCCTAACTACAAATGCACACTAATGCATAATAAAGAAACACACTAAGAAATACACTTTTACCTAATGACACATTAGACCAAGTAGATTTTAACTAACTCCTAAGTGTCTAAATATCCTAACAAAAACATTTCTCGTCTTTCAACATTCATCACATCCCTAGAATGGAAAATCAACAAGTAGATTCCTTGTTCAAAGCAAGTATGACGTTTTTGCCTCCTACTATCCTAAAGCTAAAGTATCATATATAAATGAGATACATACCATCAATCCCAAATAATGTGCATCATTGGCAGGTTTTTGAAGATGATGAGTAGATTAAACAATTTCTAGAAATGGTTGATGAATTCTCTGAGACTCATATAGACCAAGAAAATTAGAACGATCCTATCTGGATCATGCAAGAAGATGAATATCCTGAAAAGTTCCAAGATAAGATTGCAAATCATTGGATTCTAATACTTAAGAATAATCAGATACCCAGAGGTCTGATATTGTTAGAAAGAATGTTTGACAAAGACAACATACCCTTTAAGTCTACCCTACAACCTCAACCTGAGGAAGTTGAAGACTTTGACATAGGGACTAAAGAAGAACCTAATATAGTCAAGCTATCTAAATACCTTCTAGCTCAGGTAAAATGTAAATATGTTCAATTTCTTAAAAAATATAAAGATGTCTTTGTTTGGTCATATGATGTTTTGAATACTTATGATACCTTTCTGATTGAACATGAGATTCCTTTGAAGCATGGTATCAAACCTTTTAGACAAAAGTTGGGACATATAAACCCTATTCTCTTACCTGTAATAGAAAGAGAGGTCAAGAAGCTTCTTTACGCAAAGATCATTGTTCCACTTAGATATTTGGAATGGGTAGCAAATATGGTACCTGTCAGGAAGAAAAATGTAGAAATCAAGCTTTGTGTGGACTTCAAAAATTTAAATCGGTCATCATTGAAGGATAACTACATGCTTCCAAAAATGGATTATGTCTTGGAAACATTATTGGGAGCTAACATAATGTCAATGATTGATGGCTTCTCAATTTATAACCAAATTGTCGTTCACGAAGATGATAAAGAAAAAAATGCATTTACTTCTCCATGGGGAACTTTCATGTATGATAAAATGTCATTTGGTTTAATGAACGCGGGCACCACTTTCCAAAGAGAAATGGATATAGAATTCATTGGTGAGAGAGATAATTTTGTCTTTATTTAATTAGATGATCTAACAGTCTTCTCAAATTCTAATGCAGAACATCTGGTCCATCTCAAACAAACCTTTGAGAAATGTAGGAAATTTGGTTTGTCTCTTAACCCTAAAAAGTCCCATTTTTCTATGCAAGAAGGCAAACTTCTGGGTCATATAGTTTCAAAATACAGAATTAAGGTCAATCCCAAGCGAATCAAGGCTATTGATACAATAAACATTCCTAGAAATAAAAAGGAAATCCAGTCCTTTTTAGGGAAAATAATTTTTTTAAGAAGATTTATCCCTAACTTTGTTGAAATTGTCAAATTGATCACATATATTCTGAACAAAGACATTGAAATCAAATGGACCATTGAAGCTAAAGTTTCATTTGAATGAGTTAAAAAAGCTATAAGCAAAGCTTTAGTGTTGTCTAGTCCTGACTATACTAAAGAATTTGAGATCTTCTCTTTTGCATCTGAGCATACTATCGCAGTTGTACTCATGCAAAAGAACAAAGAAGGTTTCAAACAACCGATAGCTTTTTTCAGCAAAAGCCTTAGAGATGTTGAAACCAGATATGACATACTGGAAAAGCAAGCCTACGTGATGGTGAAAGCTCTCAAAGCTTTCATAACATATGTACTACAGTCCAGTATAACCGCCTATGTACCAACAAGCTATGTCAAATATATATTAGTACAACTAGACAGTGCTAGTAGGAGAGGTAGGTGGTTAGACACAATTCAAGAGTTCGATCTAGAGGTTAAATCGACCAAGCTGGTTAAAGTTCAAGGCTTGGAAAAATTATTAGCAGAGTCGAATTTAAGAGCACTTCGGATAAACCACCTAGAATCACATGAGTCTATTCCAGACATGGGAGATATTGATGACCAAAACCCCACAGTTCATATCGAAGAGAAATATTCTTCCTCTGACTGGTACCGCGATATCATTGCATATCTCCTCACTCTTCAGTGTCCAAGCGATATGACTCCATCAAAGGTCTGAAAATTAAAACTACATGCAATTAAGTAATGTATTATTGAAGGAAAATTGTAATGAAAAGACCCCCTAGGTTTCTTGCTATGATGCCTAATCGAACCTGAAACAGAGGATGTCACAAATGAATTTCACAAGGGAGTGTGTAGAGGACATCATGCCTGGAGAGCCAGGACCTACAAGATCCTAAGAGCTGGATATTATTGGCCAAAGCTATTTACTGATGTGAATGCCAAAGTTAGAGCTTACAACCCTTTACAAATGTTCTTTGGCAAGCAAAATCTCCCTGCACTTCCTTTGGTCCCAGTCAATACAAAGGCTCCTTTTCAACAGTGGGGCATGGAATTCATCGGACAAATCCACCCACAATTAAGTGACCAACACAAGTGGATTATGAATGCTACTGATTATTTCATGAAATGGGTGGAAGCCATTCTAACTCGAAATGCCACAGACTCGGTAGTTATAAAAAATTTGGAGGAAAAACTCCTATACAGATTTGGTTGTCCACGTAAAATAGTTACAAACAATCACAATCATTTAAATCTATGGCGATGATAAGTTTTTGTCAAAAATACAACATTGTGTTGGGACATTATACAACCTATTATCCTCAGGGGAATGGGTTGGTCGAATCGTCTAACAAAAGTTTGATGAACATAATCAAGAAAGTATTAACGTAAAATAAGAAGGCTTGGCATGTCCACTTAAAATACGCCTTATGGGAAAACTGGATCGGCACTAAGAAATCAATAGGCATGTCCCCTTTCCAAATGGTCTATGGCACCGATGTTGTTCTTCCTATTAATCTAGCTCTTCCATTAATGAAGTTGTGGCAAGATGCAAACAAAGATCCAAATGATGTGATGAGGAGGATAAATCAAATAATCGAGGTCTAACAGAACAGGGCCAAAGTCGATGACAAACTTCAAAAATATCAAGATAATATGAAATCCCTTTTCAACAAAAAGGTGAAAGACAGGGAATTTCTTCCTGGTGATTTAGTTTTAAAATGGGATACTAGGAAAGAATATGTGGGTAAACACAACAAGTTTGATCATCTCTGGTTTGGACCATTCAGAATCACATCTACAGAAGGAAAGAATTCTTTCCTACTGGAGAATCTAGATGGGAATTGTTTTTACGCCCCTATCAATGGGCACTATCTGAAACATTTCATGAAATAAACATGTTCGACCGTACCATTGTATATACTGGTTTTGTTTTGTTTTCTTCCGCATTTTTGGTCCTTTCCATAGGTTATCTAAACAATTTCTTTTAAATAACTAGTTTTATTTATTATTCTAGAAAAAATAAAATGTCTGTACTACATATCATTTCTATGTTGCAAAACTCTCTGGTTATTTCCTCTTTGCAGAATTTTATTATCAGATGGAAAATAAGAAGGTATTGGAATACAATGATCAGTTTTTAGAATATTTTCTTTCTCTCGAAACAAGTGATGAATTAATAATTGCTTTGGTTGAAAATACAAATGAAATTCAAGGTATGAACTTCTATATTTATTTTTCGGACCAAATGATAAAAATAATGTCTTATAAAGTCTTAATAAGATTGTACTCATGTGAAAAATGGTCACCTGACCAAATATTAGAAAGATATAAGTCTCTAAGATTTATGAATCAAATGAAAATGATACAAAGAGAAAGAAAATAAGAATAAAGAAGCTTGATAATCAAGAAGTAAGCTTAGGTGGAAATGAGATCCTTTTCAAAATCGACGAACTTTTTGTTATGTTTCCATCTAGCATTTTTGAAATTTTTTACTCACTACCTGACATTAAATATTCACAGAAGAAATATTTTTCCTTACCTCCGAAAATTTAAAGGACATATCTTCAAAAATGAGTTTAGGCGAAAATATTTATTTTCCTCTGATTTTAACTGAGATAAAGTATGTCTAGGCTAATCCTGGTAACTTTAGATTTTCTAACATATTTTAACTAATTAATTCACTCAAGGAAAATCCCCGGAAATAAAAATTCCCCATGAGATCTTCCCTATAGGAAAAGATGTATTCAAGATCGAGAGAGGGATAGCTCAAAGTACAATAAAAAATAGTTGAGAGACCTTCATCGTTAAACCTTATGAATATATCATCCTTGTATGATGAATACAATTGATTTCCCCCACTTCAAAATTATAACAAAATATAAGACATATGGTGAAAGGAAATTCATAAAATTGATTGCCCCAATCTAGTCCAAGACAAATGGTGAAAGGAAATTTGTAAAACTGATTACCCCCATTTTGTGCAAAAGAGATGATGAAAGGAAATTCATAAAATGATTGCCCTCATCTCAAATAAAATGAAAAAATGTTATTTGAAGTGGTGAAAGGAAATTCAATAGGATATGTAGATAACTTCACTGGGGTACTGAACAGGCTCACTGGCATTGAAGAAATATCTATGATATCTGTAAGGCTGTCATACATGTAAAAACATACTCTGAAAGATAGTTGTCTTTCTAATAATATTTACATTCTAGACCAACGAGAGATTCCCTAAATAAATTATTAAAGCTACCATGCCTTGATGTGAACAAAATCAACCAAAGTTTGATACTTCAATTAAAGTTATTTTGATTATCTTAAACAAATCCAAACTCAGTTTAGTAAAAAAAAGGAAATTGTTAATGGCCTAAACTCAAGATCGGTGCATGATTATGTTCTTGAAGGTTTTTTTAGGCACTGATGAAGTATAATTTCCTTCTGTATGATTTTTCAAAAAAGTGTTTCCTAGAAACCCAATGATGACTCCATTTACCCAATAAAGGAACTTGGTCTACTTTTCTTCCACGCCTCACAGGGAGACGTGATCCCCAGATGGAGCCTATGTTGGAACACATTTAAAATTATAAGCCTAAATCTTTACCCTACCCTTTTTACTCTATCTCAGAGTCGGTTTATAAATGATAAATCATTTCCATTTCTTTTATCCTTAAGGTACACACGAGGTCCATCGTCGATTAAGATCCCCCGCTGATTGAATGATTCCTTTTTCCCCGAGTTTTTCGAGCCACCTAATTATCAAAGGAACAAGGCACTAGAGACTACTTTAGAATTTTGTACTTTGGATTTTCACGCTTAAGGCATTTCTCCATGTCGCAACTTCGAAGTCCTGATACCCGAAATATGCTAAAAAAATCCTAGTCACCATACACGTATACCTTCCTAAGATTTGACACATCATTATGGGTAGTGGCGTGGCGACATTTTAATGAAGTTAATTTGTTGATGCATGAAACAGTAAATACCTAAAAGCTAAACCATAATTAAAAATTAAGTAGTAACTTTGTGCATTTGGAGTTTGGATATTCACCATTCATCACACTCTAGATTCACGAATTCCAAACTCTTGAAGTACCTTAAACACTAAGCAGAGTTAATTAAAGTTAAATATAATTATCCAATGATTAACCGCTTCACAATTTTGAGTTTCGGGAATCCTACCTCGAGCTATCATCAAATATCCCGAAGTTCGAAAACCCAAAAAGACTTAAAGTTAAATATGATTTATTAATAGGTTAAATACGATTATCTCGTGATTAATTTTTCGCTAAGTTGCGGTTTGGGTAAGTTCAAAATTTATTCATCTCACCTCCCGATCGCGAACCACCAAATATTAACGACATTAATAATGTCTCTACGACAATGATTTCAAATGAGATCGCAGATCACCGCCTAGATATTTTCATTAAGGAAAATAAATGCATCACCAGTCAAGGTATTCATAAATCAATACACTTAAGGTGAATAACGATATTGGATTTTGAATTCTATTTGCAATCTCATAGAACAACAAGTTTTAGCAAGCTAATAATTTTACGCATTTCCCTGTAATAGGTAACACATTTATGAGCTTGTAATATCATGGCGCCGCGAAAAATGGCTAAATCAGCTGGTGAGAGTGCAAACCCGAACACAGATGTTCTCTCGGATACTTCACCAAGAGATATAGATACTGTGAAAACCTAGACGCATGCATTTGATGTCCTGCAATACAAGTTGATAAACTTCCCAGAGGATTTGGGCGACAAGGTGACTGAAACCCATGCAACAAATCTCAGGGATATAGCTCAATCAAAGATGCACAAAATAGTCGCGTGGCCAAGGCTCATGTTGTATAATGACATGATAGGATGGGATTTGAAGAATGTGTACATTGCAACCAAGAGCATATACAATTCACAGAAAGTGGTTGTCAGGTCTTTCCGACCAGAGAATATATGGGTAATGTGTAAATTATTCCCAGTTTTCAAATACAGTTACAATTCCTCTTTCCTAATGGAGTTCGACAAAGTAGAATGAAGGCAATATGGAAATCACTACCCTGATTTGATAAAGGACTTGTGGGGACACCCTGAGAAATTCAGAGAAGACACCCATGGTATATATGACACAACAACATTAGACACCCATATGATCTATGTGGCTATGATGTTGTGTAGAATTTTCGGGAGGAAGGACTCTGCTCATTTATTGTTTCCATGGGTACCAATAATGAATTAAGTAGCATAAGGTTTTTCTTTCGACTTGGCCAAGATGTTATCAGACAATTTGTCCAAGGAGATCACAGAGTATCAGTCATTGAAGGCCAAAGGGAAACCTGCCCCTTTCTGCATGTTAGCATACATTATGGATTCCATTTGTTTTATGAAATCATTCCCTTTGATGAGTTGGAGATGGACTCTGACCAACGTTGAGACCATACATTTATATCACTCCACACTGTGGGAGGATAAAGAAAAAGATTTCTTCTATGAAATCTACCACTATGTGGTGATGTCGATGCAAAACGCCCTCTACGTTTTGCCTCCTCCCAGGATTTCAGACAGGATCATGGCTAACCTAGGGAAAATAGAATACTGGTATATTGAGGAACATTTTTCCTACATCAGGCTTTTTGGGTGTACAGTTCCCCCACATGCTTTACAAAATTTTCTACCAGATCGACTGGTGTTCTGAGAGGTAGCATATCAAATTGTGACAGGGGGAATCAATAAAGAATTAAAAGAAGCGCAGAAAAAGATATGGCCAACCTTCCCTCTGCAAGTTGGTATGTTCTCATTGTTAGATTTCAACTACTCGAAAGTGGAGGCTACATCCCTAGAAGACATTAATCTAGTTAATATTGAGTTCAAGAAGCACGATCCCTAGTAGATCATGGGAAATCACTTGGCTCTATATAATCTAAAGAAATACGAGCATGAAGCTTCCCCATAGGATGAAATATTCTGGGGAGTAAGGTCGTACCAGGAAGTGTTGAGCAGAGTCTAAACTCTAGCTCCAGATCAATTATCCGAGTTCTACAATTTTCGAAGGCACCAAAGGAATATGTTTCCTAAGGTCTTACAGGGAGAACCTCAGACACCTCCCTCTACACAGGAAGTTTCAACTCAGGGTTTGGAGACAGGGAGTTCCAACGAATATGATACTCAAGGGAATCCAATGAAAACTGAAGTTTTAACGCTGAAGGGGGATACTTCATTGTCGAATCCACTAGGCGATCAAGCAAAATCTCAATTTGAATCTTTGATAAAAAAGGGACAAGATACATCACCATCCACACTAAACAAACCAGCTACCAACACAACAGGGAAAAAATAGTCCACCGAAATAGGTAGCCCTATGATGTCTTTAACTCCTTTACAATCAATCCAGGGGAATCCAAATGTTGAAATCATATTTATAGAGGACCTTACTCTGATTTCAGCTGAAGAAATGCCTCCTTCAGACTTCTTTTTCAGCAAGAAGAAGAGGGCTATAGTTAAAAGGGAAACACATCAAAAGGATGTTGCAATAGTAAAAAGGCAAAGGATTTTGTATGATGGAAAAGGCATGGATGATACAGATTTTGTTAGGGAAATGGCAGGCTCATTAGGTGCCTTTTCCATGGCCAATCAATACTTGGTAGAAAATCTAGCAGAGCAATTGAAATAGATAGATCAGTTGGTAAGTCAGTTGCAAAGATAGATGAAAACCATAGAATAAGAGGTAAGAACACAGATGAATAAGGATTTTGAACATGTCATAGCCAGTGACATACAACATATTCAACAACTCAAAACTAGCCTTGATGAAATGCTTAAAAATTCACAGGCCAATAGAGAAATGGCCATTCAACAGGGATAATTGATCAAACAACTTCAGGCCAAGATAGATTTAGCTAAAGTTACAGTAGTGGATATGGCATCCTTCCAATCTCAGGCACTGGAGGTACATGAAAGGATGGAATTAGCCCAGAAAGATTTTTTTATGAAAATGGAAGCCGTTCAAAGATGCTATCGGCTAACAGACCTTTCTCTAAATAAAATTTACATTAAGGAGAGAGAAGCCAGTACAGATCGAGCTAAGTTTCATGAGGCCATTTTAATAGCAACAAAACATGATGTAGCATAGGTCCCTCGATTGTCTCTTTCTAAGCAAAGATGAGACGACATAATATTGAAGCCATGGGAGATGAATCTGGATGAAAGTAAAATATTAGCCAAGGAAGTAAATAAATCTTGTGAAGAAGCATTGTCTTCACTCGACAAAGGGTTACTTGACGTTGAAATAGATAATATCTCTGAGGCCCTAGGCCAGATTGACATAGTGAAAAATCAACATAATTCTAAGACAAACATAGAGGAATCTTGTATGACCATCCAGCAATTGAAACAAATCGACCTTATCCAGATTAACAAATGGATAGTAAATCCTAGTTTACAGCTACAGGCTACATATTTGGAAGCAAGGAAAATACATGATAGGATGCCTAATCTAGAAAAGAAGCTGTATATTTTCGAGGCAAATGAAACAACAGAACCTTCTGGGTTGGTAGTGCAGTTAGTAAGAAGATGCATCCAGTGTTTCGAACATGGAAAAATAAGCACATATGGAAATAAGTGAGACATTCTATGCATATTACTCGTCATGATCAGATACCAATGGTTTCCAAGTTGAAGAGAATGGAAAAGAAACATATCTACACAAAGGTGAAGAGACAGAGGAGATGTAAATGGAACCTTTCAATTTTTTCATAATGTAATATTTAATACTCTTTATGAGAAGTCCAACCATTTTGGGTTGAGACCATTTTGTATAAATACATAAATCAAAAAATTATTTCTCGCTACTTCTTGTCGATTGTAACAGAGAAGACTCTCCTTATAGAGTATTAATATAAGTGCAGACAAAGATTCCAAGTTTTGTTCAAATCTGGGTTATGCATTTCTTTGTCTTCCATTGCTCATTTTCCTTATGTATTCCTGAATAAATGTTGATTCTAATTTAGTACTACAACTACTGAAATCGTATTGTATCAGTAATTTATTGAGTAAGTATATTTTCCTCTGTATTTACTGTGAGTAATACAAGACCTACTTGTTGTGTGGATTACTATATTTTTATGCATTATTCAAGGTTATACTAATCTAATTTCTTCTACTGCAACAAGGTGGGATTCTTCTGTAATTGATTCCCTGCTTTGTTTCACAGTTTTGTCATTTTCCTTCACTTCATTTATTATTTCGATTTTGACTCAGATACGAAATATGGCCTCTGTGTTGCTACACGTTTAATTTCATTAAGGAATTTTTCTCATATAACTGAGGTAGGAAAAGCATTTTAAAACAAACTCTTAAAAAAATTCCATGATTCCTGGCATTATCCTTTGAGCCTTAAGTTTAATCTCAGGACCAACACACCAAGTGGATAGTAATTTTACAAGAGTTTGACTTAGACTTCGCATCAACAAAGTCCAAAAAGTCACTTGTTTTTGTGGAACTGATGTCATAGTTTCCAAGAGAAGATAAAGAAGAAACTTGCGAGGCCTCATTCGCAAATGAATCCATGTTCCTAATATCTTCCACTGATCCTTGGTATGGAGATATTATTGTGTATCTCTAGACCCCAAATTTCCACCACATTGTTCATGAGAAGATTGACGATGCATTTTCCACCAGGCTAAAAACTATCTTAGCATTGGTGATACCTTATATCTGTAGGGTGTAGCATCAATTTTACATTGTTTTGTCACTCACGAAGAAGAATTTTTTTTTTTGAATGACTCTCACAGTGGAGCATGTGGAGGTCATCTCTCTGGGTTGGCAAAAATCCATAAAATCTTGGGTGTCAGATATTCTTGGCCCATAATCTTTAAATATTGTGTTGATATGGTAAACAAATGTCATCAATGTCATGTTTTCACTAGGTAAATACACACGCTAATCCAGGTGGATATTGGTTGCCACCCACCTATTCCAACTAGCTCCTCTTGACAATTTTTTAGTTCAACACATTTTTCTATAACGATGACATTTATTTGTAATTGTGGGTTCTTCACTTCCGGGGATATCCTTAATCCCTACACAACATCCAAGTCGATATTGGTGGACACCCACCTATTCCAAATGGCTTATTTTGGAAATTTTCATGTCAGTACATCTTTTTGTACTTCTAGGGATTATTTTGGGTGCTAAATAATTGTTTTTTGGCTTGCCATAGTCAAACTATAGACATAGTCAAATTTTGACGACATAATGTGTATTTCTCAAAAATGTCTTTCCAATGGGATATTACATGCCTAAAATGAAGGTCGTAGCAAAATTTATGACCTTGGGAAGTTGAGGTACCAACTTACCCATTGGGGGCCACATAACTTTTGGCATTTAATCTCCTAGGGTTAGGCTTTTGGATGTCTAGTTTTTTTTATTTCATGAGTAATGTTAAAAAGGCATCTAAAGCCTCATTGTAATCATTATGCTCATATGGATGCATGTAGTAGCCACATCTCTTCTAAGAGATAGCTACCACCATTCAAGCAAGTTGTTTGCACTTTTGCAATTTTATAGTTTCATCCTATTTTATTTATTCAATAGAAGTTATTGTTCACTGGATATCTATTGTTGTTATCCATATATCTGTGTTATTGTATTCAGTCTATTATTCATTTCATTCTACTCATAAATTTGGATCAGTGGTATCAGAGAGGTCTACTCTTTATTTATTTTTCTTCGTGCATGTCCTCGACAAGATCTGGGAACACGAAGTTGGGACTCTAACCAGTTGAGCCTCTATAAGATAGATCATGTTGATCCTAACAAAAACTCATGGGGGGTGAGAAGAAAGATGATAGAGAAGGAGATCCTTCTAAAAAATTTCTCGATAAATCCCTTGCACGACAAAGGAACAAAATGATGGAAAAATTTGCACGGATCCTTCGATGACTACCCACATGAGACACATCTTCATCAAGCGGAAACTAAACCCCCTTCAAGGTGTTATCTCTCTCTAATTTCCTTGGCTAAGGAGGAAATAGGTACAAGAGTAACCTCAAAACCAACTTAGGGCTGGAAGCTATCTCTTCCAACCAGAGAGGTCTATCTCTCTTCAAACTAATCACTGAAAGGATTGATTCGGTTTATCTCAAAGGTTAGATCTCTAAGATAAATGAATTTATAGGGTTGGTTGCAATATGAAAAGAAATTACATTGGGCTATGGAGTCACTAAAGTCTAAAGTAAATAAAACTTGTTGGATACCTGGTAGATTTAAGAAAGGACTAAACAGAGGAAAGATAGAAAATAATGTTCTAAGCCAAATATATATGTTGTAGAAAGAAGGTTACAGAGAAAACAATAATCCTTCAAGGAATCTAACAAGGTTGAATCTCAAAGAAATTATAGTAGAAGTACAACTCGAACTACATGCAACATAGAATCTCATAAAGATGAGTTCTAATACATATATTTCACATCAACATAGAGAAGAAACCATACAATATCAAGTATAAAACATGAAAACAAAGACTGAGGAATCACATGCATAAAATATCACAATCACATGTATCTTTGTGGTCAAAACTCAAGGACTTCTAATCCAACAATGTTTTCATTAACAAGGAAAAACTACAATATGTTCAATAGTATTCCTATACACACTTGCCAACACTTTAGTTTTCATGGTTGCATGAATATATAAAAAAACATATGTCTATAATATCAAATTCAGATCCAACTATGATCCTACAATAGTGCTAACAGTTGCACATAATCAACATGAGATCTTTAACGAACTACTAAAAAGAAGGAGTTGACTTGGACTCATTTAATTTAACTACAACGACTTTGATATGAAAATAAATGAAACCCAAAATTGTGATTTCCACTATTGATGTTTGTTGGAGATGATATGTCACACTTTTAGAACCATTCAAGTTGAGATGGAGGTGTTCTGGTCATTATGTCATTGTTGCGCAACAAGTTTGTTGCGCAATCACCACCTACAGGAAAAATGCAGCAGAGTTGTGCAACAACAAGTGGTCTGTCATCTCATGTTTACTTTCGATCTTTGACAGATAGTTGACGTTGTCTAAGGGTGATTTCGATCTTATGAAGATGATGTGGATCCTTATAGCTCTTTTAAGTATTTCTTTAAATCTCCCTTTATTTACCAAATCATCAAACCCATAAGTAATAGTGCCTCTTTGATAAAATAATGTGCCTATGTATTTGACCTTTTTCAAAAAAGGAGTCAAAATGGAAAAATGAAAAAAATGTGTCAAAAAAGTCTGAGTGGTTCAGTTCTTTGTTGCTTTAGCTAGTAATTCAAGCTTTCCCTTCTTTCCAATCTCCACCTGCTATAAAATTTTCTTGAGGGTCTTGTTCTCCTTCCTCAAAATGAGGTTATGTTGATAAAAACTCTTCAACTGTCTGTGTAATGGAAGGGTCCTTCTCACCATTGATGTAGCTTTGTCTATTGCAGGTCCATAGACTCTTAGGTGTTCTGGAAAATTCATTTTGAATTCCCTATCTCCCTCCCTGAGTTTAAATATCACATTTTGTGCTTCTCTGAGTTGTTTATTGAGCCTCTTGAAAGTGTGTTTTCCTTCATCATCTTTATTTTATGCTGGTTGATTCTGTGTTGGGATTTCCTCTTGACGCTGCAAATTCCTAGTTGAGGACCTTTTTAAAGGTACATTAGGCTTAGGAATATCCTCTACCTCTAGAGTCTTCTCTATTTTTTTCCCTTTACTCCTTTTTTTGGAACCATTTGGAGTTGATAGTGTTGACCTCTCTCCTATCACAGAGGTATCTTTCCTGAAAGATTCTTCTAGAGAATTATTCTTCAATTCTCTATTTTCATGTTGCAATTGTGCTATGAAAAAGTGAGCCTTCTTCAATTGTTCTTGCAACTCAATAATTGAAGTGTCTCTGTCATCTGATAGGGTTGGTTGTATGAAGGTTTCTAGAGTCTCACTAATTTATTGTGATGTATGTATAACAGGCATTCTCTTTGGCGCAGACTCGGTGAGTGGTTTTCTAGGAGCTCCGGTCACTTTTGCAGAGAATTGGAGTTTCCTCCCTTTATTTTTATCATGTTGACTTGCTACAGGCTCTTCAGTCTCTTTTTCCCTTTTCTTAACAAAACTCTCAGGGATTGATGTTGTAGTTATTTCTACTGGAGGGTGCATTTCTCAAACTTTTTGGGATGCCTAGGGAATCTAATTCTATGCTTGATGAATTTAGAAAAGAGTCTCAATCCTGATTTCTCTTTTTGATTTATTCTAATACTAACAGTTTGATCAAAGAAAAATGGAAGATGCTAGCATCTCCTTTCTCCTTCCTTAGTTGTAATTTGTCATCCATCCTTCATATACTTCTGAAGGGGTAATATGGTAGATTCAAAGGATTCTTACCAATGAAGTGCATTAAGAGCCTGATATGGTATTGGTAAACCCTATTAAATCTCCTTTCACATGTAAAAAACCTTTGGATAACCCTCAACAAATCACTATGACTTTCCAATAAAAAATATTTGAGTATGGTAGCTCTGAATTTAGTATTTCTAAATTCAGGCTTCAAAAAATCATGATGGTAAAACATATCTAACTGCATACCTTTGAACCATTGTTCTCCATGAGTAGGGATTTATGTTACAACAACAATTCTATATTTAGAATCCTGCAATTGGAGGCTTCCCACCTTAGCCTTAGCACCATCAAAATTATCTAAAAAATCCCCCACCACATGTCTATTATACCCCCGAAATTTTCCACAAAACTTGATGCAACCCACTTGTTCAAAGGATGCTCTGATTGTTGGGTCTGTGTTTACCAAATTCAAACCCCATGGCTCAAACCTCACGATATCACCACCATTTACATTATTTATTCTATGGTGTGGAGTTTTCATGATGTTGGTATGTGTCAACTGTAACCATGTGTAGCAATGATTAGAACAGGTGCGCAACAATAGAGTACAATTTTCAACTTGTTGTAACAAGTTAACACTTCAAATTCTGATACTTTGGATCCCGTGCGCTGCAAATGAAAATAGTAACCTCTACACATCAAATTAATATAATAACCTATGTGCAACAAATGAGAGTAGTGTATTCTACGCAACAATGAACAAAAATGTCCTCTGCACCTTTTCTGCAGCAACAAACAACAACATGAATCTCTGCGCAAAAATCTTGGCCGAGAGGTTTTGAAATTGTGGATGAAGAGAAACGATTTCTTGATGCTTTATTTACCTGGAGGGAGGATAAATTTGAAATATAACTTCAATTAAATCATGAATTATGGCATAATACCTCTTTGTACCTCCATATGCAACATTAGGATGTTGTACAACAACTTGTGTTTCACAATGATTTTCTTGATGATGCCACATGTCCTTCATAGATTTGATTTCATGAAATCATTAGAACTTTGACAAGACTGACTCTAACTATATTGAAATGAAATCATGAACCTTTAGTGACATGAAAACCCACATCTTGTCACAAAAACCATAATTTACATGGTTAAAAAACAAAGCCCTACCCATGAAAAACAAACCTATGACTCATGATTTAAGAAAAAGTCATACAATGTTCGAATTTAACCTAAGACATGAATTTATCCTATAATTTCATTCAAAACCTAACAACCTATTTATAGGACACTAACACAAGGTACAATTAAATTTTGATATTTCATTATTTGAAGGACTGATAGATGCAGATGTTGTAGATAAATGGTTGAATCTGCTCGAAGGTTATTTTTTGGTCCACAATTTTTTCGACAGAGAAAATATTACTTTTGCACTCCTCAAGGTCGTCCCCCATGTTAAGGACTAGTGGGATACTTACACTAAGCAAAGGGTCATAGAGTAATCTTTAATATTTGTGGTCGCCCCCACATTGGATTCCCTTAGGGATTCCATTAAAGAACAATATTATCATGTTGGAAGCTACGAGGACCAGTACACAAGATGGACCACGTTGCGTCCAGAAAGGGACCAGATAGTACCAGATTTCACCAATATTTTCCATACCCTGCACAAAAAATTGGGTATCAAAGACTCTGAACGACATCTGGTGCTCAAATATCGTGGCTATGTGCATAGATACATTCAAACAAAAATGTAGTTTTTGGACGTTGCATCATTAGGTGCGGCTTATAGATATGCTGCCAAGATTGAACAAAAATTTAAGTAGAATAGGTGAGAGTTTGGATATGAAAACTCCTCACAGCTGAAGCAGGGAAAATGTGGCCCCAACCCAAAAAAAAAGGGACAAAGAAAAAATGGCCACTCTCAGGACAACTAGTCCAAGCCACAACATAAGAAGGGTTATGATAAGTCAAAGAAGGACATGACAAAGTAGTGTGAATACCATAAAACCCTTGGCACAACACCAAAGAATATCGCTCCAAGAAGTCACTGGTGGGCAAGCTAAAATTTTATGAGTCAGAGGCATATTCTGACTATGAATCACATCCATAAGGAGGGAATCATATTATGGATGTTGAACCCAACACCATTGTCTCTACCAATAAAGTCCATCCAAGCAAACCAGAAGAAACAAATGAAGGGGAATGTCTCTTTCACTCACAGAAGTGGGTAAAGAGGGATCTGCTTCATTTCATTGTCAATAGAAGCAGTCAGAAGAACCTGATATCAACAGAGATTTTCAAGTGGTTGGACTTGTCGATGACCTCGCACCCGCATTCCTACACCATTAGTTGGCTTCACCAAGGAATAGATCTTCACGTTAGCCAATAGTGTCATCTTTCCTAGGACATAAATCCCTTCAAAGATGAGGTATTGTGTGATATTTCTCCCCTTGAAGTTTGTGATGTTGTTTTAGAACTACCATATTTGTGGAAGCGACATGTTGTGTATGATTCTAGACTCCGCAGTGTTATTATTTCTTTGGGTAGACAATTATACAGGATACTAGAGGTAGTGTCACCTACCTCTATTTCTTTAATCTCTTCTAATCAATGTGGTAAGGTCATTTCACAGACTGGGAAGTTATTCTTTTTGTGATCTGTGATCACAGTAAGCAGAAGGTCACTGCCACATTCGTGACCTCTACACAAAGCCTTTATTTGTAGCATAAGAAAGTGGATGGGATCGTGGAAGAGTACAAAGACCTCTTCTCTTCACCCATCAAGGTATCGACGCACTACCAATTCAAGAATCCAATTTATCTAACCCTCAGTGCACCTCTTCCTAATGGAACAGTCTATTGTCGCTCGCTAATGGAAAATGAAGAAATAAAGCGCCATATCCAAGATATGATTCAAAAAGGGCACATTAGACCCAAATCCTCCCCTTGCGGAAGCCCGATTGTATTGGTGCACAAGAAAGATGGGACCTGGCATCTCTGCATTGATTACAAATCATTAAACAAAATCACATTCAGGAATCAATACCCAATTCCCTAAATTGATGACCTTCTTGACCAACTCAAGGGGTACAAGTTCTTCAACAATATTGACCTAAAGTATGGCTACCAATAGGTTCCCATCGAACTGATTGATGTATGGAAGAAAACTTTCAAATCTAAAGACGGTCTCTTCGAATGGATGGTCATTCCCTTTGGCTTAACAAATGCGATAACTGATTTCATGAGGTTGATGGATGATGTATTGAGACTCTTCACCAAATCTTTTTTGGTGGTAGATCTAGATGACATCCTCATCTTCAGTAGAACTTGGGAGAAGCACATGCAACATATTCAATAGGTTTTGAGCACTCCATGGAAACACATGCTATATGCCAACTTGGAAAAATTCTCCTTTGACATGAACAGGGTCCAATAATTGGGCTACATTGTTGATGAGCATGGGGTACATGTGGATCCAACTAATATACAAGTCATCCATAACTGGCCAGCCTGACCACACTAACCAAGCTTCAAAGCTTCTTGGGACTTGTCAACTTCTAGCGACGATTCGTGTTGGGGTTCTCCCATATTGCATGGGCCCTCAACCAAGTGACCAAGGGTGGTGGCGGGGAAAATTTCGCATAGGGGAAGGCACAAAAAAAAGATTTTGATTATATGAAGCATCGCTTGTACTCAGCTACAATACTCTCCTTACCTGATCTGCAACAATCGTTTGAGATTGAGATTGATGTGTCCTACTATGTTGTAGGCAGAGTTCTTACTCAACATTGTCATCCAATAACATACCATAGTTAGAAACTCTCAGATACCATCCAGAAATACCCCACTTATGATAAGGAAATGTATTCCATTGAGAAATCCTACCGTCAATGGAAACATTACATTATGGGAAAGAAGACAATCATCCACATTGATCAAAATCCTATTCACTTCATAGATACATAAGGGAAATTGCAGAACAATCGCCATCAAAAGTGATCCACATACCTACAAAAATTCCATCTCAACATCAATTATAAGACAAGGAGGACAAATTGTGTCGCAGACTGCCTCAGTTGACCTCTCATGGATGCACTCACCATCGTGCTCCATTCCTATGGGCATGAGGCATCTGATTGGCCCCAACTTTATCAGCGAGATCTTGACTTCACCACCACCTATCAGCTCTTGGGTATAGGTGCAAATGTCACTGATTTTCACATTTAGGATGGACTGTTATGCCATATGGGCCACCACTGTTTTCCTGCAAGAGAGTGTGCTAAGCTAATTTTGGAGGCTAACTAAATTTAGATGGTAGGACATTATGGCATGGAGAAAATTGTGGTCATTCTACCGAAACATGTTTGTTGGCCAAAACTTCAACAGAACGTCAACAACTATATCGGATATTTCACTTCCTGTGCCATTTCCAAGTCAGCCATCAAAAAGAAAGGCTTATACACCCCTCTTCCTACTCTTGAGATGCCTTGGGAATCCATCTTGATGGATTACATGTTTGGCCTTTCATCCACCAAGCAAAGAAATAATTGTGTATTCGTGGTGGTTGATTGATTTTCGAAGATGGTCATTCTCATAGCTTGCAAGAAGAGCATCACAACACCATATACTTCCAAGATCTTCTTCGAACGAGTGTGGGTCCATTTTGAGATACCATAGACCATCATCTCCAATTGGTACAACAAGTTCCTCAACACATTTTGGTCGAGTCTCTAGTCATTGTTGGACACCAAGATCACTAAATCCATTGCCTTCCACCCTCAAATCGATGTCCAAACAAAGGTCTTCAATCAGATGATTTTGCACATCCTGCGTATGTATAATTCTAAACATATACTTACATGGGATGAGAGTCTTCCCTATGTTCAACACATCTAAAACAAGGCTCTCCATGACTCTACCAACCATATCTCATTTTAGGTGTGACTAGGACTCCAACCCTTGGGTCCCATTGATGTTGCACTACCTCTTGCAACCACACAGACATAATATTCCCATGTTCATTATGAGGCTGAAAAAGACACCATATTCATTGAGAGGATTCAACACATACACCAATAGGTCCATGATATTTTGTAGAAATACAATTCTAAGTACAAGCAACACCATGATCAACACCGAGTACCACACAAGTTTCAGGTGGGAGACAAGGTATGGTTACATTTGCAGAAAGAACACCTTATATATCCCCATCGAAAGATCCATCCACTTCACTATGGGAATTACACTAGAACCAAGGTTGTGGGTGAAAATGTTTTTGAGCTCAACACTCCCCCCTTCCTTGGCTTTCACCCAATGTTCAATGTGGACTTCCTCCAACCATATTTTTCACCATTATTGGACACCTCAGAGATCTAAGAACAATTGAAACCAACAGAGATCATCTCTGATTGCATGGAACAAGAATCCACTGATCAAATACTAGACACACAGGTCAATGGCACTCACTAGAAAAGGATTCATCTTTACTGGGTTATCAAGGCCGAACAACTCCTGCACCAAGGCAAGTGGCTCACCCAGAGACAAATTTAACATAACTTTCCTCACCTTATGGGGGCACTCAATGAAATGGAGACCATTCCTTCCTAAGGGGGGAGGAATGATCCAGGTGGATATTGGTGGACACCCACATATTCCAATTGGCTCCTCTTGACTTTTTTTTAGTTCAACACATTTCTCTGTAATCATGACATTCTTTGTAATTGTGGGTTTTCCACTTCTAGGGCTATCCCGAATCCCTACACATCATATAGGTATATATTGGTGGTCTCCCACCTATTCCAACTGGATTATTTTGGAAGTTTTCATGTCAGTACATCTTTTTGTACTTCTAGGGTTGTTTTGGGGCCCTAAACATTGTTTTTCCTTTTTGTCTTTCCATAGTCAGACTGTAGACGAAGTCAGATTTTGATGAAATAATGTGTATTTATATAAAACACATTTCCAACAAGATATCACATGCCTAAAATGGAGGTTGTATGCAAACGTTACGGCCCCGGGAAGTTGAGGTACCAAGTTACCCATAAAGGCCCACATAACTTTTGACGTTTCATCTCCTAGGGCTAGGTTTTTGTATGTCTAGGGTTTTGACATTCATGAGTAATGTTAAAAACGCCTCTGGAGCCTCATTGTAATCATTGTTCTCAGAGAAATGCACGTAGTAGCCACATATCTTCTCAGAGATATCTACCACCATTCGATCAAGTTGTTTTCAATTCTGTAGTTTTACAGTTTCAACCTATTTTATATTCAATAGAAGTTATTGTTCACTGGATATATATTGTTGTTCTCTGTATCTTTGTGTTATTGTATTCATTATTTTATTCATTTCATTCCACTCATAAATATGTATCACACACATCCTTCTCCACTTTTTCCAGTCATCATCATTGGTCCTTTTACTAAGTGGGGCATTGATTTTATGACATGACACCCACCTTCGGCTAGGGGGCATTGTTACATCATCATGGTCATCGATTACTTCACAAAGTGGGTGGAGGCCATGCCTAAGTTTTCAAGCAATAGTGAGACTTCCATGTTTTTCATATTCAATCAAGTCATTACTCAGTTCGGTGTTCTGAAATATATTTTCACTACCATGGAAGTCACTTCTAGAACAAAATGATGTCTAAGCTCGCATCGAAGTTGGTTTTAGGAAGGAGAACCCATATCCATATTACCCGTAGGAAAATGGAAAATTTGACGTTGTCAATAAGTCTCTCAAAACCATTCTCTAATGCATATTTAATGTGAGAAAACCAACTGGAACATCATGCTATATCCATCTTTATGGGAACAAGGAACCGCAATTAATACTTCTACTTATTTTTCTCCGTTACATCTAGTTCATGTATTGGAGGTATTTTTATCGATTGAATGTGAAAGACCTTCACTTATGATTGTCGTAGAACTTCTACCTGAATCTTCAGAGTTAGAAGCATGCCTTGTCTATCTGGAGCATCTTGACGAGAAAAGTTGTGACCCTGCCACAAAAAATGAGGCACATAAGAAATGAGTTAAGAGTCAGTATGAAAAGTTTGTGCACCCTAGGGTCTTCTCTGAGGGATACCTTTTGTTGGTCTATGATTGGGACAAAGTTTCATTGGGGGCAGGAAATTCAATATGTTGTGGCATGGCCCATATATTGTGAGACATTTCCTAAGGAAAGGAGCCTACAAGTAAGAGGATTTTGAAGAGAATGTGATTCCAAATCCAAAAAATGGGCTCTACCTTAAGAAGTAGTACGGTTAAGCATTTATGCCTATGCATTCTTCTTGTAATTATTGTGTATTATTGTATTTAGTGGTAGTATAGATTTATTTTTGTGTTAGCGGTGATTATGATGTTGCTTCTTGGTTGGTAGATTTCATGAGATTCTTTGACATTCGTAGGCTTTTCCGATGGTGCTATTAGTCACACTTGGAACCTGGCTTCCACCTCTTGGGTGATTTATGCACCCACAGCTCAATTGATTTCTTTTGGAGGTTCGTGTCTTGAACCATCTACGAATAATCTGTCTGAATATAGTGTTATTATCAAACTGCTTTGTGACACCATTGTTCATCACATTCGGTCCTTAGATGTTGGTTTGGGAGCTCAGTTGGTAGTATTCCAACTGAGTGACATATATTGTATTCACAACCCTATGCTACGTCTTCATTTCCTTCAGGTACATTTTTTGGAGTGTTGTTTTGATTACATTACTTATGTTTGTGTTCCAAGAAATTCCAATTCATTATGTGATGCATTTTCTAACTATATGTTAGATTGGAATTTATACCATTCACACTAAATCGAAAGCACAAATTATACATGTAGATAATAAAATCATACGCACATTATCACTAAGAAAAAAAAGATCATCATGTTACAAAAAAGGATTCTTAGCCTCAATTTTCCTTCTCTAAGGATTGATAATAAAAAATGTACATGATATCATCATCATGGTCATGAGGGCCCTACCCTTCCCTTAACATGCCACTCATAACACCCCATGACATTGGCTAGATGCCAAAATAACTGCACTAATTCCTGTGATACCCCAACTACATTCCACTGCATCTACTCCAACAAATATTCAATATGTACCATCAACATTGGGCATATCAATATCTCTAGATTCCTCTGGACCTTTTCCAATACTCGAATGACATATCCAAGTGGTTGGACATCAAAACCACATCGGCCATGCAGATTAAATCCCTCAGGTTGTCTTGGTCCCACATTGGTATAATAAAAAAATCACATTATTATATTGATCCACACCAAAAACATTTATTTCTTAAAATTATTGAAATATAAAAATCAAATAATTTTAAAAGAAAAAATATTATATCAATATCTCCATAGGAACTTCTAGGAGGAATAGGAATCTATGGGATGTTGGGATAATCTATCCCTATATAAGGATAATCCTCAATCGCAACCACTTGGTATGCCCACCAAGAAAAAAATGCATCATCCTGGGGATCACCTAGTTGTCCCCCTCCCTGCCTCGGGAGTACCTTGATCCACCGGTCCATCACACCATCTCTCATATAATGTGGATGGATTTCCACTTTAGGACTCATCATGGGTACTTTATTAAATAAAAATTGACACAAGAGGCTCCCAAAGCTGAAGTTCTTCATGTTTCCTTCCTTGCATCTTGTTAACTGGGCCTTCATGCACATCAATAGTGAGGTACTCCAATCATATAATATTTTCCTCAAGCATTATGTCGCATAGAAAATTATCTCTATTGAATCTTGATGTAGTGATGTTGATCCTGTAATCTGAGCAACCATCAACACAATAATCTTGAGGCTAAGGCTATCGATCTGCTTTATTCAGAGTTGGCTCCCAACTTTCTCTATATCGAACGAGAAATACAAAGAAATGTATTCATTGATCATTAGAATAATGGATTCTTTGTCTTTTAAGTTCATTATGTCACCTCAATGAGGTAGGCCAATAAGGAAATATATATTCTCAGTCTCAATTCTCAAATATTTCCCTCTAATCATAAAAGCATCTGTGTTCGGGTCCCAATAATCTATCAATGTCTCAAGCAATATTAGTTGTTCTCTAATCCAATTCAAATGGAAGATATTGTACAATCCACATCATCAAAGGGATTATTGAGCCTCTAGGTCATCCATGAACTCATTATCAACGTCTCCATAATCTCTTTCCCTCCATTCAATCACCATCCTGCAATTGTTTTTCAAAATTTTGAGTTAAAATTTAATTTTTGAAGGTTTACGGGGATATGCGCGATTTCCTTTTAGGAAAGCTGAATACATAAGTGATTTTTACTAACATGGACCACATACATATTTTTATGTACATGAACCATGTGAACAAATTCTGTTTACATAACTGTCTACCCTAAAAAACATATTTAAATACTCAAAACATCATTAAAATTTAAACAATTCCGAATGAAAATGAAGAGGAGGAAGTGGTCTCTTACCTAGCCGAAAAGGTTTTGGATTTAGAGTTCTGTGCGTCCCATACAGATCCTCAGAAGGTTGAAAGGTAAAAAGGGATCCAAATGCTCTCCAAATGGTAAAAATCAAATAATATGGTAAAAAATGTGTTTTTCACCTATTTTAACTCATTTTTTCCACTTTTTGTATAGATTTTTACCCCTTTTAACATTTTTACACCATTTAAACTAATGCAAGTTCCCGAGAGATGTTTTCTTATGCAATTTTCCTTGAGAGATGCCTTTTTCTATAGATATTCTTATATCTAGTGGTGTTTTTACGACTTCTTCAACAAGTATCGTGCTCCTTACTAGCATATAGGGTATGTTTCATTCCACCTGCATTATGCATTTATTCATATCGATCACATATTTTCCATAAGGTCAACCCCATTTGTTGTGACATTATACCTTCAAGATTCTCTAAAGGTGTTGTTTACGGATGCTAGAGCTTACCTCTTCACGGGTGTCCTAGTTAGCTCCTCACTAGCCATTTTGGCACCCATGTTGTAATGTTTCTGTAGGCTCGTAAGCCCTATCTATCCCCGCCATGATTTTTCATTGAATATTCATATCTTCTTCTCATCTATTGTTGGCCAATTACCCGCAGGGCTTACAAAATTTATTTTTGTGTTGAGTTGTATTTTTCATTTCATATTGACTCCTCACGCTTTTTGGTCCTACTGTCAGCTTCAACTTGATGTTATATATCCAATTGTATATGCATTCTTGAAAATTTACCATCCTTGCAATACTATCCTTTGTGACTTGACACATGTATCCTTGGAGGAAACTTTCCCCTGAGTGTTCATAAACGGCACATGCTTTCCTTGCATTGAGCATAGATATGTTCCTTGCGCTTGGAACTAGTTTGATTGCTCACAAAACTTGTTTCCTCCACTATATCATAGAATTATTTTATTCTTTTTCAGGCTTTATAATATGAAAAAGACAAAAAAAGAAGTAATGACGGGAATGAGTCTCATTTTTTATATGGCAATTACTTATGTCTCCCTTGAAAAGAACACAATCCTATGAGTCTTTACCTCATTATTGAGGTTTAGTATGGATTTAGGAGGCCTTTTTTCCAGTTTTTTGAGCATTATGTCCTCTAGTTGGTTATTCTTCTAGTCATATGGAGCGTTTTTCAATGCCTCATGTGTCACAAATGTATCCCAATTTATAATCAATGCTTCTCGAGTCACATTTTGTGTCATGTTTTTGTTCAAGGGAAGTCAACCTATGTCATTCATTCTGCAAAAACCTTGAATTTTCAGGTCGGCCTTCCCATGTCAATCAAGTACTTCTTAGTTTCATAAGTATCTTTGTTTCCTACTCATCCTAGTATAGAAGGTCCCCATTGACTTGTTGTTGGTGGGTCTACTCTTATTAACTACGACACATTTCTCTGAGAATATGACCTAGAGTTGCACCCTGGGCCTATTTACATCATTGATATGTGACCTTACGCTCAACATATGACAATCCATCATTCGTCACTAATTGAGTGGTTTCCCTTGTGTTCAACATCGAAAACCATTATCACACATAGGGATTCATGCGGTACCTTGGTTTCCATTTGACCCCATTGGTGGATTCCTCATATTTTTCATTAGTCTCCATCATTGGATACTATTCAGAGAGTATCTTCCATGTGATATTCCATCTAGTACATGTTGGAGTCATACCTCGGTTTGGTACTTTCAATATTTTCATCTGATTCCTTCCAAATCTTTGTCCTTCTTCTATTCCTTGTGTTGGATGATGGAGGATGCCTTAATTCCTTCCTTTCAACAGATCTCTTCCTATTGACTTCAACACATATTTCTATGGGATAGGGATCTGGAGTCATTTTTAGTACCTTGGGGCTTGTATTAATCGGTGGTAGGTTCCCTCGCTATTAACAGTGGGAATACATTAATGTCCCCTACTCTATAAATTCTATTAGGTGTTCGACATCAGCTCCTTTCTTCATACTTGTTGTATTGTAATAGGTACCTTGACACCCATTATAATTATTAGTGGGTTGTATCACATTTGTTAACGACATACATCAATGACCAGTAATCAAGAAGTACCTCACTATGTTCGACTTCAATACATCTATTCACATAGTGTAGACTCATACCACAATGGATTGTTTTGAAGACTTCAGGTAAAGTACTAGCATCAAATGTTTTGTGCTCCTACTCAACTTGTATTGATTTTACCACACTCTTCGACATTGGTACTTGTAGAGGATCAATTTGTTCACTCCATTGGTTCCATATATCCTCTATTTTATTCTAAGACATAGCCCCACTTTGTATTCATTTGTGTCTATGATCTACATTTTTTCATGGAACCACTATGTATTTTTCTCGTGGCCATTATTGCTACTTCTATATATCACATGGATCCGTTGTGTATAGTTTTCATGGCCATGGAAATTAGTTTCACTTTCATTAATCATGTATCTGTAGTGTACTTTATTTGGAAGCCATGATTACATCACACTTGTTGGCACAGGGGTAGACCCAAGGTTCAAATATAACAACGCACCAACAAAACCTAACTACTGGCCCTTTCGGCAACACCTGTAAAGCAGATGTAGTCTCACCTGAAGTAGCAATAGGGGGTTGTAGGACACATGTGTTTGCAACTAGAGGAAATGCAAAGTGATTCCAAAACACCACGCAAACAATCTAGATATTATTTACCCTTCTTATCCTTTCTTTGCAAAGTTATATCTCTGATCTAACATAACAATGCAGTAACAATATAACATATAAAAAATAACACAACATCCACCAAAAAGAAAATAATATACACATGGTTCACCCTCTCTCTAGGGCTACGTCCAAAAGACTTTGTTTCTTGATTTATTAGATGAAAACGTACAGTTCTTTCTACATACTTAGCTGTAGATCTCTCTCTCTTTCTCTTCCCTCCCTACGCACCCAGCTGCAGGGTTGATCTTCGCACCCAAATGAAGATCCAGAATACAAACTTAATTCAATTCTCAACAACAATAATCAACCATGAACATCAACCATAATAATATGAATTAAATCCCTCCTAGGTCCTCTAGACTTTTATTTATACATTACATGACCAAAGTCTATGTGTTAAAAATCTAGGCCCAAAACCCTAGGTCCACTTGACCCGCGTTTTCAAGGCTTCACCAGCATGTCCTTCCTCCTTTTCTGCGAGGTAATCCAAAGTATTAGCTTGTGTCTTCTTCCTTTTGATGAGTTTTCCATGATCCCTCTTCTTTTATTCTTTATCTTCCTTGATATTCTCTTTCAATAGCTTGCTTTTCCTTTACTTCACTCCTTATTTTCTACTTCTTTACCACTTCGAACCTTCCTTGGTTTATGTGCCTTCCGCGCAGTTCGTACTTTTCCTTTATTCCTTAATATTCTCTTCCTTACATAACCAAGGTCCAACAATACTCAAGCATGGGTATGCCCAACTTGAGAAGAGAGTATCTTACTTGTTTATGTTGTAGGTATTGTTCTAGGATTGGTCTTCAACTACTCCTACCCAATGCCCCCTCCACAATCTCATGATTACTTTGTAATGTATTTCGGCCATCAATTTCTCTTATGACCTCACACATTAGGGGGAATATGTTATAACACCATTTGACACCACATATTATCATGATTACTTATTGGCCTCAATTACATCCCTTTCCCTTCTTACATGACCAAAATCCCCCTTTTCCTCCCAAACAATACTTAAAAAATCCCATTTTTTGCTATGTAAATGAATCTACTTAAATCAAATCACGTACATACACAAATTTCTAGTTAGAAACCCATTCACATGTTTAATTGACTAAAATAATAATAAATCCCAATTATTTCGGGTGGAATTGATGGTTCCCTATGTTCTCGACCTCATGTATCCCGTTCATAACTACTCCAACTATCAAAAAGAAGTATAAATGAGAGTTTTGGGATGAAGGAGAATCATATCAAAGAAATTCATTCTTATGCTGGAATTTTCATTATAGCCCTACAACTCCCCTTTTCCCCTTTCTTATGATATTTTCCTTCCCCTATGACAACCCTTGTTTTTATAATTTGTGTCTCCCCTATCTTGTCAGGAAGAAATCCATTGCTTCCTTGGACCTGTTGGAACACAAATATTTGGAGGTTGTGCTTGTCATCTATGGCCTAAGGTGGAGGAACTTGGAGCCCATTTTCGGGACCATGCCATAATGGTTACATGTTGTAACCAACATCTATGTTTCTATTAATAAAAAATCTCTCATTCTCATCTGTTTCTATTTGTTGATTCTTTATTTGAATGAGATTATTTATGCCTTGTTTTGAATCTATTATGCAAATTGAAATGATCATGTTTAGTTAGTTAGTAGATAACTACCTACTTGCAGTTGATTTATTCTTTGTTTGCAATAATTTTCAGAGGATCGTTGTGCAAGAGTTCTGGAGAAAAAGTTCTTGAGTGATATCGAATTCAAATGTTGGATTGTAGCTATGTTCTCTTTCCTATTATTTAAAAGTTAGTTACTGTAAAATAGTTACTTTTAATTAAATGCATGTTTAGAGTCTGAGAGTTGTTTTTTAGGGCACTTCTCTATTGTGGCCCTGAACCATAGCCATAGGACTTAGTTTTTTGTAACATATTGAACTTGGCATTTGCTTGAGGAAAATATGGGTTATTCTTGAGATACTAAGTAAGTAGAAAAAATAGTGCAAGTGTATGGAGTGTGTAGGTTGTTCTTGAATGAAGGAGAGTTTTATGGAAATTACAACAAAGAAAAAGTAGGTGGTGAAATAACAAATTTGTGCAGGTGTGCTAAGAACCAATTATCAATATAGCATAGAAAAACCTCAGAAAAATTACTCAACGCCTTGAAAAAGAGATAATTTCATATAATAAGCCTCTTTGAGGGGGGAACCTCCTTTTACCACACTTAATTGTTCAAGTACAAGATGATTCCAAATGAAAATGTCTCCTTGGTATATATAGGAGACTAGGAGGTATAATTACAACTAATGGAATAAAGCCGACATAAATAAAATAACATTACTAATGTAA
>SNQJ01S0044025.1:54865-80661 GCA_010110895.2 Picea sitchensis
TATGTTTGTGTATGTTTCTTATTGTTGGTAAATTAACAAATTAATAGGTGTAATACAATACGAAAATAAAAAGTATACTTATATTGATTCACCCCCCCCCTATTAGTATAAGTAAGTCTGCCAACAAAAAAATTAATGCATAGGTCTCGTGTGATGTAGTAGAGATGGTTGCATGCCATGTACTACTTAGAAGACGACGGTTGTTCGATAGGAATTTTTTTCATGATGGAAGAGAGAATACCTATGAATTCACAAAGGCTAGTGATCTGAAAATCCTTAGATGTTAAATTATTTCTTAAGTATACATTAATATCCAACCTAATTCAAAACATTAACACCGTATTGACTATTTGAAAAATAACATATGAATTCACTTACTTATCCAAAACCTCGTTAATGATAAATAACTTGCAATAAACTGAGTGAAATAGAAACAATAAGAACATGACACATTACACAAGTTGATAATGGAGTTCACCCATCTTGGGCTACGTCTCCAGGTCCTCTTCCAAATGAGAGACCATTCTATTAATGCTCAAATTCTTGATGCAATAATGGCTCTAACCTATGTTCTACAATGATCTTTTCAGATGCTACTCAAACTCAACATTTTGACTGTAAACACTCTATACTTCTCTCAAATATCTCTATGGAACATAAAATGATGCTAAACCAAAATATATAGTATCTCCTTGAACACATACCAATGCAATCCCACTCTCCTCTTTGGAACACAAATCTCTATGTCTTGTAATGGATTGGGCATCTGGTTTAAATAAGGGAATTCGATAGTTCAAAACCCACCCAACCCCCTATATTCTTGAATGTGAATTAAATACAACATAAATGAATATTTTTTGGTAGTTCTAACCAACGAGCATCGTTGGTGCAATGATTGGAGTCATGTATTAAAGCATTGGAATATTCGGGCGGAGGTCACGGGTTCAAAACCGTGAACCTCCCCCTTTTGGGTATCATTACAACAACACAATTTAAATACATTAAGTCCGACTAGATATAACAAGTAGTTTGGAATCCTGGTTGGGTCATCCATTTGGTTAAGTCATTGGAATGTATCTGCAGAGGTTCGAGGTTCAATTCCCTACGACCCCAACCATTTTTATACTCATTGGAAAATATTGGCCAATCAAAGAGTGCCATGTGGCACTCTCTGGTTGGTCCATGTCATTGCCACTATACACCCAATTAGCTTCCTTTTCACTAGTCAATTCACCTTCCACGTCACAATTGTGCTTGCTAGTTCATTTTTTCATTGCCACCTTCCATCTTCCATGTCAGCTTCATACTTCCACATGTTAACCTGTCATAATGCCATGCCATATGATGCTACATGTCATCCTTTTAGTGATTCCATGTGGCATCTGTATGGTTTCTATACAGTTCCACATGTCACCTCCTAGTGGTGCCACATGTCTTGCCCTATTTTCCTTTTTCCTTATTGGTTAAAATCTTCAAAAGATCATAACTTCTTCATATGACGTATGTTTGAGTCTGTTCAAATTGTGTTGGAAAGATCTCATACAGATCTACGCAATGGAGTCATTTTCATTAGATTTTGATACAATCTATTTTTGAGTGTTCATAGATCCACCTGGATCATTCCTCCCCACTGGAATCCTTTAGGATCATCAAAAGTACAGATTACTCAACAACTAAGTGAGGATAAATATCCCTCACTTTATCGATCTTGATCCATGTTGCTTTACTTGGTTTTATCCCTTTAATACCAACTCAAAGATACTCCACATCACCCTATTGTGAAGTTTTGAATCTTTTGTCAAGGATAACATCTTCCTACAACTTATCTAAATACTCAGGAGAAAAATGATCAACTGTTAGAACCTGAACACCTTCATCTTTATCCATTATCATAGGAGGCTATTCAAGTTTCAAATTCTCAACATTCACCAATGAATGCATTTGCATATAAGATGGAAGATCTAAATGAAAGGCGTTAGTACTAATCTTCTCAAAAATTTAAAATGGACCATACCAGATTGGTTTGAGATTTTTACCTTCACCCTTCATTATGTCCTTGTTGATATGTAACCATACTTGATCACCAACTTGGAATTGATGATCAACTCGATTCTTGTCATGTCTTGCCTTTTATTTGTCTTTTCTCTTCTCCAATTGTTCCCGTACTACCTGATGTACCTATTGGATCCTTTGAATGAACCTATTAGATTTGTTAGCATCATCCTATCCATCCTCTTTTCTTGCTTCTCTGAAATAAAAATACATAGGTGATTTAGGCAAGTATCCCAAACATGTTTCAAAAGGATATATCTTAGTAGAAGAATGTATGGCATGATTATAGGCATGGTGTACATAGTGCAACTGTTCATCCCACAACTTAGGATGTTTACTACATTACCCTCATAGAAAATGTACCACTGTCCTATTCACCACCTATGTCTCTCCATCTGTATGTGGATGAAATGCAGTTCTCTTCTCTAATTTAGTTTCCATCAACTCCTACAAACTAGACCGAAAATTCCTCAAATACTAAGAGCCTTGATTAGATACAATAGATGTAGGCATCCCAAAATGAACCCAAACACTAGCAAAGAAAAATTGTGTTGTGTGTTTAGTTGTGACTTGCTTCTTATAAGGCATTAATATGCACATATTACTGAACCTGTCCACTACAACATACAAGTAATCATGATATGTTTTGGACATCAGAAACCCCCTACAAAATACATGGACACACTTTCCCATCATTGAGAAGGTACTGGAAGTGGTGTATACAATCCCAAATTTATGTTGCTAGGCTTACTTGTGGCACACAAAACACACCCTTTTACATACTTGGAAACTATTTCACTCATTTCAGGCCAATAAAAATATATTTGCAACTTTGCTACTTTTTCCTACCTCTAAGTGACCATAAATAAGACATGTATGGGATTCCTTGATTAAATTTTCTCTTTCATCCCTGGGTATATTGATAGACTTATGGATACAACACCCACAAAATAGAGTATTCAGACTTCTACTATGTTGGTGAATTTCTCTTTCATGGCCTCCGATTGATATCTGTATCCAATCTCCCGCACTACAACAATATTCATTTACAATTCAATGGTAATCCACAGGTTCAGTTGGGCATTAATCCCATTTTCCTTCCACATGATTGATTCCAAAATACATGGGTTATTTCCTTTTCAAATTTCACAATATTAAACCTCGATTAGATTGTTAGAGTGAAACTCCCTTAATCGTTGATCTATTTTGTGAATGGAAGGTCAGATCTTTCTCATGCAATAATATTCAGGGTACAATTTGGTATGGTTAGATTTAATACTCCGAGAGGTCTCATTTAGTCTCTAAAACAAATTTTAGTCATGAATGTTGATTGTCACTAAAAGGAGGATCCAAATCTATCGCATGCAAAAACAACCATGATGGAATATTCCTTTATACCTTCTTGTCGTAACCATGAAACTTTACCAGTTTTTTGGATGTCGAATGATCAACACTGAATACACATCATAACCCTTTTCAGGATTTAACCTTTGGCACGAGAATCGAAGAAGGAATATTCTTTGATTTGTTTCTTCGATACTCTTACACTAAGTATTGGAAAGAGATTCGAAAAGGTTGTTATGATAGATGGTGTGGATTTCTCTAGGTTTGTTGTATGACCAAATCTCACTCTCAAAATGTTAACGTTGGATTAGAGATAGAAGGCTATGATATGAAGATATGAAACACACTTCAGCTTAAATTTTGGTTTCGATAGATAGTTAATATGAGCCATTGATATGGTGAGTTATTCTACCATATCTAATCTTGATCGTCGATCTGTTAGATTCTGCAATTCACGGGTTTCACACAAGTAAACTCGGATCCTGCATGTGATCTCTACAATTACAATCACCTGCACTCAATTATCTCGAAGAAATTATAAAGTTTAACAATCACACACACACACACACACAAGAGGATATATTCATGGACACAATCTTTATTTAAATGGTTGAAGGAATAAAATTACACATTGATTCTCTATTTCTTCATGGTCTCATAGACCTCGAAAAGCACACACATTATCACCAATTTTCACACTTTCTAACCTCCCCCATTACAAAAATAATCAAATAAAACTTAGAGCTATCAGGTGGCTCTCAAACTAACAAAATCCCAAGCTATCTCAACAAGCCCTAAATCTAGACATTGTTCTTACATATCAACAACCAAAATCAACAACAATCTATACTATTCAATTGAAGACATATTCCAAGATATCTTCTAGAAATGTCTAGCTATTACAATTAAATACAAATTAGGGAATCAACTCCCTTGGTAAATTTTTTATGACCACTTGGGTCAATCTTGAAATTTCACTTGGAAGATTCTCCTATATCAGACTCTCGGGGAAGAAAAGAATTGTTCATGAGATCTTCAACATTTATACCATACTTGGAAATTTCTATTTTTTTCATCGAAGTAACATCCTCCTTTGGTTGATTCTTCCACCTAATCAAATATTGTAAGTAGTCTTTACCTCTGGTCCTTCTTGCCACTTTCTTATCCAATACTACTTCAATCTCTTTTTGAACTTCCTTAGGCAATTTTTATTTCCATCCAATGACCTGATTTTCATCACTGACATGATCATGTCTAGTAATACCTTCTATTTCCTTGAAGGGATACAAATATTCCACATTGAAGAACTAATACATATGAACAAATTTGCCACAATTTTTTGTTTCTATTGCCACACATATCCGTCGCACGTTCCATGAAAGCAAAGACTATTTTTCGTGAAAATGTTTTCGTCATTATATCCATGAACCAATTATTCATGGAAAAAACTACGAAATAATCCATCCACGTGTCATCATCCTCAAGATAGGTTTACCTTATAAAGCGTGGAAATAGCAGTGAAACTTTGTCGCAATAGGGACGAAAAACCATGCCAAAGTAAAAAACTTACCAATAGATTACGACACAGATGCCATATGTGAAACGGAAAAGTGTGGAAAGATGCAATGAAAAAGTGTGGCAATAACAACTGTCTGTATAGATGTTTGGCGGAGAAAAATTTACAACCACGGATGCTATATATGTGACACAAAGCTATGGCAAAAGTCTCTGATGACCCTTTAAATTGATGTTATACACTTCCTTTAGGTTTAAAAATGGAAACTAAAAGATGGATGTTGGGATTGTTGATTGACCCGTACTCTCAATATTTTCATGTGTGATCAACCCTTCAAAGATTTTATTATGTGAGAAGGGATTATTAGAGGGGGTTTTGGGACTTATTAGGTGTCTTTATTAGTGGAACAAAAGGGAAACCAAGGCACCTTGGGATGAAGGGGAGATAAAATACATTCCCTTGAATGAATGGTTTTAATTGAGATATTGGGGCTCTAAACTAGAGGTCAAAAACAATTTTATAGGGGTATCGGGGGACAATATGGAGATATTGTTGTTTTAAGAGACAAACATCAATATAGAAAAACCTCAGAAACTATCAACACCTTGAAAAGAATGATTTAGGATAATAATCCTCTTTGAGGGCAACCTCCTTTTACCCCACTTAAATGTTCCAGTACAAGATGATTCAAAGTAGAAATGTCTCCTTGGTATATAGGGAGACTAGGAATTATAAATTACAACTAATGGCCTAAAGATGACATAAATAAAAATAACATTACTAATATAAATTACAACTAATGGCTTAAGTGACATAAATAAAATAGCAATGCAATCTAATATGCCCCAATTAAAGGGGTAATATATAAGGCCAATGGGGCTTAACATGCCCTCAGCAGGACAAGTGTTGTCCATAATGCTTGTGTAACTCTGGATGCTTCTATATTAAAGAATCATCTTCTTTAAATTAGGAATATATTGACCAATGGTTTCCTCTGATTTAATGAGATACTGCAAAATGGATCTATTCCTCAGGTTGGCAAATTCTTGTATGAGTGGTATTGGAGCTCAAATATGATTTTCTTCTGTCAAGTTCGACAATATAGTTTAGGCTGGGATCTTGTAAACCTATAACCTTCTTTAAGCATGAAACATTAGGCAGGTGTACTCATGAAGATGAAGGCAACTCCAATTTGGCATGCCATGGTACCAATCTTTTTAAACACCTTATAAGGACCATATGTGCTTTGGTGATAATTTGGTATCCTTCTTGGCTTGCTTGAGGGACATCTGTTTATATGGTTGTAGTCTTAAAAATACCCAATCCCTACTTCAAAGCGTCTTTCCTCTGATGTTGTCTGCTTACATTTGTTTCATGCTGATTTTGTGACATGGTCGAGGTTGTCCTTTAAGATTTGGGAGAATTTGTTGTTGATTCGATGTGATCTTCCACTACTTGAACCTTAGATTTTCTTTTAGAAGAAGTGATGGAAGAATTATTATCCAAAAAGTGCTATAAATGGTGTCATTTTGTTGCGGTGTGAAAAGAAGTGTTATATGACGTGCACTTGAGGTAACCATTTGAACCATTGTGTGTTTGTTTAGAGACAAAACGAAGGTAGCCTTCAGGACATTTGTTCACTATCTCGATTTGTCCATAAGATTGAGGATGATAGGATGAGCTATGAGCCAATTGGAGTACCCAAACAAAGAAAATAATTATGTCCAAAATGTCGAGTGAATATGGGATCATCACTTACAATAATCTTTGGGCTGCCATGTAGCACAGAAATGTCTCCATAGATGTGGTGAAGCTGGTACTACTAGCTTTGAAGGGATGAGAGAGTGCACAAAAGTGTGCATGCTTAGTCGATCCTATCAACAATCACCATGATGACACTCTCTTTCCTTGAGACTTTGGTAACCTTGTGATGAAATCCATGGAAACCTCCTCCCAGTAGTGACTTGGGATGGATAATGGTTGTAAATACACAGGGTCTGTTGTTTCCACCTTATTTTTTGGCAAACCACGCACGATGACACTTACAAACCTTTGAACATTAGTTTTAAAGGCCATCCAAAAATCCTTCTTGACTCATGGTAGGTTTTCAAAATCGAGAGTGCCTTCCTATTGGAGAGGTGTGAAATTGCAATAGTACCTTTGTTTGATTTGGGAGTTCTTACATAAATGCCATGATCTTTGTACCATAGTGAGAATCATTTCCATGTAAATGTATGCAGTGCTTTGGAATCCTGCTGCATCAGCACAGAGAGTCCACACTTTTTGTCATTTTTCCATTCATCCCTTGCTTCTATTATCCCAGCTGAGTTGGATGGTCGAGATAGCACAAAAGAAAGGCCTCAACATCTTCATCCTTTCTTGAGTGCATCTACCACAACATTTTTCTTCCCCTTTTATAGATGATTTCAAAATCATGGCCCAATATCTTGGTTACCCATTTTTGTTGTTCTTGAAGATAGTCTTTGTTTCAAAGTATTTAGGAACTATCATGATCTGTTTGACCTTGAAATTCCTACCTATTAGGTAGGGCGCCATTTTACACAATGCAAGTAGTATTGCCATCATTTCCTTCTCATAAATGGGTTTGTGTAAAGATCCCTTCACTTGAGTGAATTCATTTCCAAAGCAGAGGCCTTCCTTCTTTCATTAGGACAACCTGAGATTCCATTTCCATGGCATCACATTTCCACAATAAAATTTTTTGTAGAGTTTGGAGTGGTCAAGACAGGTATACACATCACCTCTTTAAAGTTGTTCAAAAGCTTTAGTGTTAAGCCCTAATATTGGCTCATTACCCCTTAATTGGGGCATATTAGATTAATGTGTTATTTTATTTATGTCATGTTAGGCCATTGGATTGTAATTTAGATTAGTAATGTTATTTTGTTATGTCGACTTTAGGCCATTAGTTGTAATTATACCTCCTAGTCTCCTATATATACCAAGGGAGACATTTTCATTTAATCATCTTGTACTTGAACATTTAAGTGGGGTAAGGAGGTTGCCCCCCTCGGAGGAGGGCTTATTATCTGAAATTATCTTTTTCAAGGCGTTGGTATACTCTTGAGGTTTTCTATTCTATATTGATGGTTGGTTCTTAACATATGGTATGAGGCTCAAGATCTTGGGGTTTCACTGCTACATCTAAGACACCGTGGAATTTTAGCTATAATTTTTTTTCTAGCGTCTCGGAAGAGGCAGCTTGGAGGTGGCTAGTATATGGATCAATGTACGTTGGGTTCATAATTCATCTCACGAGGCCTTATACTTCGAGATACAACCTACTAGAGATAGGGTTAGGAATCATCCCAGAAATGAGTCATTCTTGAATTTTATTTATAAAAAATTTCATATAACGTTTAGACCGAACTCAATTCATATTCAAGGAAATTAGTAAGGTATATGTGGCAAAATTTTGAGCTTGGGTCATCTCAAATTTGTAGATACACCTTGTGTAAGATAGGGTATCTGACTAGTCCTAGTAGTAGTCTCAAGAAGGTGTTCAATTAAAAAGCATACATAACTTCTTGCTGGAGTATCCAAATTGGTGGGACTAGTTGCATTGGATGCAGTGAATGATCTGATGTGTGAAATTATTTTGGGTACAAGTTTTAGAATTGAATATCAATTATTTTGTGCAGAGACATTCTATACAAAATTGAGATCTCTGGAAGGAGCCAAAAATCAGCAAGTTGTGAGGAAGTTCCCATAAATTCCACTTAGCACATCTAATTTTGATCAGACAGTGGCATTGCAGAGAATAAATATCAGGAGAACTACCTAAAAGAAATTTTCATACCCGAAGGGCCAGGAAACTTGGGAGATAGAACAGAATAAATATTGTCTAAGCGGAACCACCTCAAAATCAAGACTCAAAGTGATATTTGGCCAAATGCCATAAAAGGGACCTTCACCAATTAAACCTCTAGAAAATCCTAATTGGACTCTTGATGAAGGTGAAAGAAGTATTATGGAGACATAAATGATTTACAAAAGAGGCATTAACCAAAGATGAACTACAAAGAGATGATGGATTCAATGGAAGCTAAGTTGGATACTAAGATGGATGGCTTAAAAGAGGGAGATCATGGAAGTATTAGGAAATTTAGTAATAGAGAAGACACCCAAAAGTGAGAAATGCATCCCATGAAATTCCATGATGAGGACACAAAGGAAGGAATTGAATCAAGATGGAGAGCTCTTAAATTTGGTTTGAGAAGACCAACCGTTCCTCAGTTGATGTAAGGAAGTTTATGCTTGAGACCCAATCACATGGATACTTAGGATGGAGCAATTCTTTGATCTCCATAATGTACCACATACACAAAGGTATGAATTTCTTCTTTATTTTTTAGAACCTAATCAATTTGTTTGGTATCGATGGCTTTGTTCTACTTAGATCACTTGTCCACTTGGACAATTTTCCTTGGAAGAAATGATATCGCACTATGAGGGATACAAGGGCAATACCTTCTTTAGCCAATTGATAAATCTCAAGCAAAAGGTTGAGTTACCCAGGCACATTGAGGCTTCCAAGATTGAATTTAAAGGTAACCAATATTCCAAAATGAGCACTTGATTGATGTATTCATGGGAAATTTAAAGGATAACATTCTTGTGAGGTTCATCTTTGGGAGCCCAAATCATTAGAGAATGCATTTTAAAAGTGTGAAATGTTGAAAGTAAAAATACAATATGGCTACTAGAAGGACCTATCTAACATCTATAGAACAATGCTCCTTCTCCTAAAACACCTCAGCCTACAAGGTTGATACCTCAACTGGTGGAGAAGAAAGTAAAGGTTTGTAACTTTAATTGTGGCTGACAACTGTTAAGGAACACATGAGTGTGGTGAGAAGAATTATTCTACATATATTGTAGAGAGGAAGAAGAACAAAACCAAAGACCATCTCAAGATGAAAGCGTAGAAGCCATTTCATCTGAACAGTTGACTCCCGCGATATCGTGTAATGATTTAGCTGGAATTAGCACTCCTCAAACCCTCAAGATCAAAGGATACATCAAGAAAAGGTAATAGTCCTAATTGATTAAGACAATACTAATAATTTCATTCACCATAAATTAGCAAAGATCTCAATTGCTTTGTATATCCAGTATGAGTTTCAAGTAATGATTGAGATGGAGGAACTATCAATTGCTTGAGAAAATGAAATAAGATCAATCTTACTATGGGAATATGTAATGAATAGTCCAATGAGTTTCTATACCCATGGGTGATGCGGATGTTGTACTAGGAATCCAATGGTTACAATCATTGGAACAATGGCTTTTGATTTTTAAGAACTTTTCATGAAATTTTATTGGAAGGAAAAGAAAGAAATTGAGTTGAGAGGTATCCGAGGGGAAGCCGATGGTGATAAGCCCTAGCGGCATGACAAAATTATTGAAAAGGGGCATCAAGTCATTGTGCACAACTATGCTCACTAGATGTTCAAACATCTAAGACATCTTTTCCTCAAGATCTCCCAAGGATCGTTGATAAGCATTCCAAAGTATTTGAAGATATTCCCAAAGGGTCTCCACCCACTCGATATCATGATCATGAATTCACCTAATTCACAGTGTTCACTTCTAACATCGGGCCATATAGATACCCTTATGTCAGGAAAGGTAGAATTAGAGAGCATGGTTGAAGAGAATGTTAGAGGTGGCATTATTGAGCCTAGCCAAAGTTCTTACTCTGCCGATGGTAATGGTATTCAAGAAAAGATAACTCATGGCGTGTGTGTCCAGTTAGAGATCTCAACAAGATCACTGTAAAGAGATAAGTTTCCCATTCTGCATTGATTGATGAATTGTTAGATGAACTACATGGAAAATCTATTTCTAGGTGGATCGCCGTTAGGTATCATCCCAGTTAGAATGAAGGAAGAAGATATCCCAAAAACAACATTCGAACTCATGAAGGCCATTATGAATTTTTGGGTCATGCCTTTTGTACCCACAAATGCGCCTTCCACATTCAAGGGTTGATGAATTCCATTTCAAGCCCTTCCTTGAAAATTGTGTTAGTATTTTTGATGATATACTAATCTATAGAAAATCTTGGGAGGATCATATGCAACATGATGACAAGGTGCTACAATAACTACTAAAAGGAGAAACAACTATATGCTAAAACCATCAAATGTTTCTTTGGAGTAAAAGGGTAAATTATTTGGGTCATATTGTATCTCATGAAGGAGTGAAGGTAGACCCTAATATTAGAATATGATGGAATTTGGGCCAGATTCCCAAAACATTAAAAATCTTAGAGGATTTTGGGTTTGACAAGTTACTACCATAAGTTTATTTGGAACTATGGAGAATATCATCACCTTTATGACACTAACTAATAAGGATGCAATTTCATGGACTCTAGAGGAAACTAAGGATTTTGAACAACTTAAAATTGGTCTTGTTACAACTCCTGTCTTGACCACTCAGGACTTCACAAAAACCTTTGTGTGGAATGTGATGCCTCCGGGAAATGGAATTGGTGCTATCCATATGCAGAAGGAAGGCCACGGCTTTTGAAGTCGACCACTCAAAGGGAAGGGACTTACACAAGCCATTTATGAGAAAGGAAATAGTGGAAATACTACATGCATTGAAAAAATGAGTCCTTACCTAATAGGTAAGAAATTCAAGGTCAAAATAGATCTGATAATGCCAAATACTTCTTGGAACAAAGACTATCAGGAGAAAGAACAACAAAATGGTAACCAAGATGTTGGGCTATGATTTTGAAATCGTCATAAAAGGAAGAAAAATGTTGTGGTCCTCTCAAGAAAGTGAAATGTTGAGGCCTTTCTTTGTGCTATCGTCCGATCATCCAACCCGTTGGATAATAGAAGCAAAGGGATGAATGGAAAAATGAGAGTCCACACTTTTTTGTGGACTCTCATTCAAAGGTTCGTGAGTTCGGTCACATCGGAGATACGTTTACATGGAAAAATGATTCACTATGTTTACAAAGATAAGCTTATATTTATGTAATAACTCCCAAATCAAACAAAGGTACTATTGGAAATGCACACCTCTCTCGTAGGTAGGAGAGACTCACGAGGGATTTTTGAAAACCTACAGAATTCCAAGAAGGGATTTTTTGGGATGGCCTTAAAAACTAATTTTCAAAGGTTTGCAGCAATCATGTGGTTTGCCAACAAATAGGTGGAAACAATTAAGAACCCAAGTATTTTACAACCATTATCATCTGAAGTCGTGGGAGGTTTCCATGGATTTCATCACAGAGTTACCTAAGTCTGAAGGAAAAAGTGTCAACATGGTGATTATTGATAGAATGACAAAGTATATGCACTTTTGTACCTCTCTCATCCCAACCTAGAATCGTCTGGGTTGCCACAGCATTCATGGATATAGTTCAAAGCTACATGGCAGACCAAAGAATATTGTAAAGTGACAAATATCCTATTTTCATTGGACATTTTTGGACGAATTATTTTCTTGTTTGCGTGCTCAGTGGCTCCTTATTTCATCCTATCATCCTCAATCAGTTTGTCCATCAGATTGAGATAGTGAACAAGTGTCTGTAAGGATACCTTCGTTTTTTTTGTCTTTGATAAACAAACACAGTAGTTCAAATGGTTACCCTTGGCAGAATGGTGGTATAACAGCTACCTTTCACTTTGTAGCAAAGGCAGCACCTTTTATGGCACTTTATGAATACCACTCTCCTTCCATCCTTCTTCTCTAAAGAAAAATCTAATGTTCAAGGTGGAAGATCACATGAGAATCAACAACAAACTCTCCAAATCTTAAAGGACAAGCGGACCATGGCACAGAATCGCATGACAACAAGCAGATCAACATAGTATTGAAAGAAGTTTTGAAGTAGAGTTGGTATTTTTTAAGACTACAACTATACAAAGAGTGTGTCCCTAAAGCAAGCCAAGAATGATAATAAAATTATCACCAAGTACTATGGCCCTTATAGGTGTTGCAAATATTGGTACTATGGCATACAAATTGGGTTACTTTGCATCTTCACAAGTACACCAGGTTTTCCATGTTCATGCTTAAAGAGGGTTATAAGCGACAAGATCGGTTCAAACTATATTGCGAACTTGGCGAGGAAGGAAAAATTATATTGGAGAATGAAGCCATCACTAACACAAGAACTCTCCAGCTGAGGAATAGATCTATTTTAGTGTATCTCATTAAATGGAGGGAAACTACCCGGTGAAGATTCCACCTAGGAAGATGAAACTTTTATACAGAAGCATCCAGAGTTACTCCAGTGTTGTGGACAACACTTGTCTCAAGGGAGGAGCATGTGCAAGCCTAATATTGGCTCATTACCCCTTAATTGGGGCATTTTAGATTAGTAATGTTATTTTGTTTATGTCCGACTTTAGGCCATTGGTTGTAATTTAGATTAGTAATGTTATTTTATTTATGTCGACTTTAGGCCATTGGTTGTAATTATACCTCCTAGTCTCCTATATATACCAAGGAGACATTTTCATTTTCTAATCATCTTGTGCCAGACATTTAAGTGGGGTTAAAGGAGGTGCCCCCTCGAAGGCTTATTATCACAAATTATCTCTTTTTCAGAAGCGTTCGCGTACTTCTCGAGGTTTTTTCTATGCTATATATTGATGTTTGGTTCTTAACATTTAGTTTCCCTCTGGATTCCATGAAATGCATCCTTCTTAGTTAGTGTCGTTAAAGGTGCTTCTATTCTTCCATAGTTCGAACAGGCTTGGTGAGTAACACATCCATTAAAAATCCTCTAATATTTTTAATGTTTTTGGAATCGTCCAGTCCAAATACATGGCCTTAATCTTGTTAGTGTCTACCTTGAAACCTTCATGAGACTAATATGACCCAAATACTCTACCTCTTTTAATCCAAAGAAACATTTGGATCGTTTGCTTATATAGTTGTTGCTCCTTTAATAGTTGTAGCAACTTGTCAACATGTTACATGATCCTCCCAAGATTTACTATAGATTGTATATCATCTTAAAATACTAACACAAATTTTTGAAGGAAGGGCTTGAAAATGGAATTCATCAACCCTTGGAATGTGGAAGGAGTGCATTTGAGGCCAAAGGGCATGACCAAAGAGTCATAATGGCCTTCATGAGTTGAATGTTGTTTTGGGATATCTTCTTCTTTATTACGGTCAGTGATACCTAAAAGGAGATCATTTTGTGAAATAGATTGTTCATGTAGTTCATATAACAATTCATCAATCATGGGAATGGGAAAATTATAATAGTGATCTTGTTGAGCTCTCTATAATCTAGACACATCATGCATAGACTATCTTTCTTGAATACCATTACCAACAGTGCGGAGTAAGAACTTTGGCTAGGAGTCTAATAAATGGCGACCTCTAACATTTCTTCAACCATGCGGCTCAATTTCACTCTTAAGGCATAAGAATGTCTGTATGCTTTGATGTTAAGCTACTCAGGGAATTAGGTGAATTTCATGATCCTTGATTTCCAATTAGATTAGGAAACAACTTGGTAATATATTCAAATACTTTGAATGCTTATCAATGATCCTTTGGAATCTGGAATAGATGTCTTAGATGTTTTGAACATCTAGTGAGGCATAGTTGCAATAATTCCTTGATACCCCTTTTTTTCAATAATTTTGTCATGCCATTTAGAGCTTATCACCTTACTAGGCTACATGATACCTCTCAACTCAATTTATTTTCCTTCCAATAAAATTTCATGAAAAGTTCTTGAAATTAAAACCATTGTTCAATGATTGTAACCATTGGATTCCTAGTACAACATCACACCACCCATGGGTATAGAAATCATTGGACTATTCATTACATATTCCCCATAGTAAGATTTATCTTGTTGCATTTTCTTGATCAATTGATAATTCCTCCATATGCAATAATTACTTGGGAGCCACATTTGGATATACAAAGCAATTGGGACTCTTTGGCTACTTTATAGTGGAATGGAAATTGAGTACTGCCAGAATCAAGTGGGACTATTACCTTTTCCTTTTGATGTATCCTTTCATCTTAAGGGTTTGAGGAGTGAAAATTCCGGTAATGCATTTACTAGATATCTTGAGGTCAACTCTTCGGAAAGTACTTCTCGTTTTCATCTTGAGATGGTTCTGTTCTTGTTCTTCTTCCTCTTCACAATCTATGTAGAGATAATTTCTTAAGTACACTTATGTCCCGCCTAACGTACTTTTACAATTAAAGCATAAAACTTTTCTTTTCTTTCCTCAATTGTTGAGAGGTGTCAACCTTGTAGGTTGAGGTGTTTAGGAGAAGAATTGTTCTCTCTATATATGTAGGATAGATCCTTCTAGTAGCCATGGCCATGTGTTTACTTTCAACAGCATTTCTTGCCACCTTAATGCATTCTCCAATGATTTGGGTTCCCAAGGTGAACCTCATGTTGAATGTTATCCTTTAAAGTTCCTATGAATACATCAATCAAAGTGCTCATCTTTGAATATCGGTTACCTTTATATTCAATCTGGAAGTTCTCAATGTGCTCATTAATGAACCCTTTTGCTTGAGATTTATCAATTGGCTAAAGAAAGGTGTGCTCCTTGGATCCTCATAGTGTGATATCGAGAACAAAGCCATCGATACAAACAAATTGATTAGGTTCTAAATATAGAAAAGCAATTCATACCTTTTTGTATAGCAGCACATTATGGAGATCAAAGGAATTGCTCCATCTGAGGTATCCATGTAGTTGGGTCCTTGCCATCAAGCTTCCTCGTGTCAATCTTAGGAGCGTGGTTGGTCTTCAAACCAAGTTAGATTTCTCCATTCTTGATTCACCTTCCCTTGTGTACATCATGTAGATTTCATGGGATACTTTTCCTTTGGTGTCTTCTCATTGAAAATTTTCAATGCTTCCATGATATCCCCTTTTAAACCATCTATCTTAGTGTCCAACTTAGCTTCCATTGAATCCATCTTGGTATCCAGCTGAATCCATGTGCTTCCATTGAGTCCATCTTATTTTGTAGTTCATTTTATGTCCCTACATGTTTCTTCACCTTCATCAGAGTCCAAAATGGGATTTTACGGAGGCTTATTTGGTGTAAAGTTCCCTTTTAGGTGGCATGTTGGCCAAGTATCACTTTGAACCTTGATTTTGAGAGGTGGTTACGCTAGACAATATTTCTTACATTTGTATCTCCCAATTTTGGCCCTTTTGGGTATGAAAATTTCTCTTATGTATTTATCTTATATTTCTTCTCTTCAATGACATAGTTTTGATAAAAATTGGATGTGCCGAGTGTAATTTATGGTATCTTCCCCACAGCTTGCCGATTTTTGCCTTTCAGGGATCTCACTTGTATAGTGTTCCCGCTGAAATAGTGATATATGATTCATAAACTAGTACCCAAATACTCTGTTTGTCCACAATCCACACTACATGGGTCCCATGCAATTTGGATACTCTAGGAAGAACTTATGATTGTTTACCTGGAACAACTTCTTAAGACTAGTCAATAGGGCTAGTAGATACCTATCTTCTGGAGGGTGTATCTACAAATTTAAGATGACCCGAATATGAAAGTTTTACCAAAGATACAATACTAATTTACGTAAATGCCCTCTAGAGTTCAGGTCTGAAACATTACATAAACATTTTTATGGTGAACATTCCTCAATGACTCATTTGGGATACAGAATATCTCTTGTATGAAATTTGTATCTTCAGAAGTATAAGGCCTCAGGAGCTGAATTGTGAACCCAATGTACCTTTATCGCCGTCTAAATACCCTCAAACTGGTTCTATAAAGCGTTATGAAAACAATTTAGTAGTAGAAAATTCCACGGTGTCTGAGATGTGATTGAAACCCCAAGACCTTGAGCTCACGATACCATATGTTAAGACAACAAACATCAATATAGCATAGAAAAACCTTAGGAAAGTAATCAACGCCTTGAAAAGAGATACTTTGGGATAATATGACTCTTCGAGAGGAAACCTCCTTTTACCCCATAAAATCTTCAAGTACAAGATGATTCAAAAGAATGAAAATGTGTCCTTGGTATATATAGAGGCTAGGAGGTATAATTACAACTAATGGCTAAATCGACATAAATAAAATAACATTACTAATCTAAATTGCAACTAATGGCCTAAAAGCCGACATAAATAAAATAACATCACTAATCTAATATGCCCCAATTAAGGGGTAATGAGCCAATGGGGCTTAACATGTTTTTAAATCTATCCCACTGTCTTGTGAGAGTGGTCAACTGCTTTTCTTGTCCCTTCAATTTAATATCCTGACCATTAATTGATATTAATATATACTGGTCACAATAATTACCTTGGATATCAAATTTAACCTATTAATGTGAAGGGATAATCACAACATGGGGTTAAAGGCATTCACACCCTTCAACAACTATGTTTGTAGATTTTGGATGAGGTCATTCCCTTACCAAAAAAATGAGGGTTACTCACACTCATATGAATGAAAGTAATCAAAGTTGTTCCCACAAAAGGATTGTAATGCTTTGAAAGAATGGAAGATCACAACAATGGAGCACTTTTTTAAACAAATACATAAAATATATTCAGAGTAAAGGTAAGTCACCCTATTCAAATGAAGTTACATGATACCATATAAATGAAAAGAAATGGAAATGTTTAACTCGAAGTGTAGTTCACACCAAATCAAGTTAGTGTGTCACAATGTTTTGAAAAGAAGGGTGATCACACTACTCTAGATGATAGTTTCTCACACCACCCTAAATGAAGGATGATTGCACTTGTTGAAGTCGGGGTACTCACACTAATGCCAACAAATGGTAACACTTACCACTATAAATGAGTAGGAATCACACATGATGGAGGGGAGATAACAAATATTTCACTTTACTGATGAAAATGCAATTTGGTGGAAATAGAGATAGCTAGCGATGGTGTTATAGTCTTAATTTCCACCCCTACATGCTAGAGAATCTAGTAGAAGATGAAAGTCAAAATACATTTCTTGCTTTCGGGATTTAGGAATTTTTTTAGGGTCTTCACATGGAATTTAGGAGAAAACATGTGATGATAGTCGTTCTGGTGGTTCATAATGCAACAATGATGATCCACCTGCAACCTTCTAGATTTACAAAGTTATGAAGAGGTAAGTGAGGGATCATATCCCTGTGATTTTATAATTTTATGCCAGTAAATTTATATTGAAGTAATTATATATCCTCATTGTTAGTGCAGTATATCATCTAGATTTACCACCTAATACATTTAATTTGTCAACCCAGGGGCTTGAATGTTTTATAGGCTACCATGCAGTGTTTGTGGAGACTGTGTTTCTTTCAATATTGATCATGTATGTAAACAATCATTCTTGATTAAAATAAAAGAACATAAAACTAGATTATTGGTGTAAACATAAATATGTTGTAACATTCAAGTAAAGCGGGATAGCTGTGATGAAGAGAACACATAGATCTAAAAGATTCCACACAAAGCCACAACAAAACTATATCATAAACCGACAACACCTAACCAGAAGAGAGGGCCCAACTCCCCAATCAGGGATACGGTGAACTAACTGCCACGAAAAATCAGAAACTCAGAAGAAACTCGATTTCATTAAATAAAATGAGATTACATAGGTTGTAGTATTGATACAAGACAACTCCTAGCTAGTTGATTGACTGGCTAATCCTTCTCTATCTATGTTTGGCCTTTTATACAATTCATGGAGAACAATGTTGATAGGTGGTGCAGGTTATTTACCTCCATGTGTAAAACCTAATGAGAATAGAATACTATAGGAAGCAAGAGAAACCCTAATGGGTTGGATAATAACCCTAGAGACAAGTCGGCTCAGAGGATAATTTGTATTGAGTTATTATCCTCAAGAGAAGAAGAAGTCGTCCAGAAGAAATATTATATACTAGTAAATAGGCACCCATAATGAGAAGGCGGTAAAGAGTTAGCAGGAATTAGTATAAATATAGGAGGTCATTCTTCATTCTAGCTGATTCTGAGGAATTCTAGGAGCATCACTTGTGCACATTGCATTTTCCTAGTTTGTGTGCAAGTTTGAGAAGGAGGAAGGCGTAAGATTCTTGTTGTTGTAGCTAGTAGATTTCAATTTTGGCTTGGACCATATCTTAGTTATGGTTTGGATTATCTGATCAGCTCTTGTTTGGTGAAATATCCTTGGATAAAGGTCGCTACCTTTGTTTGGCTTCTATCTAGCCTAGGGTTTGCTTCAAGTGATTCTCTATCAAGGTTAAAGGTGCTAGGGGTGGCCCAGACTAGTTGGGTGACAATAGTGATATTGTAGATGGTAAAATAGGCACATCCATTATATTCTAATAGGTCATGGTCCCACACCTCCTTCATTCAGGTCAACCTTTGAGATAGGCTTGCTAGCCATAAGGATATTAATCTTGTTGAATAACTATCACTAGGGTTTCTATCAGGAGAATTACTTAAAGCCAGCTGCATTTAGGGTTACTAGCAAGTGTATTTGTAGAAACCATAATCCTCTTGTTGAGGCTCCTTAAATGAAGGGATTGACCTAAATCTCCGGACAGACCGATTGTATATCCTAGGTGCATCTCACAGTGTGTCGACAAGACAAGGCGTCAAGTTTGAGTTTTTAGTCCAAATCTAGGGTTGACCAAGTCAAAGAAAGCATGACTTACTCCAAAAGTTAGAAAATAAGTTAGATGGAGCTTCTAACTACATAGCATGGAACACAAAGGATTGAACATCCCTTGCCAAGAATAAGTGTTGTATATTGTAGAAAGGAAAGATGTTAAGTGAGTTGAGAAAGGAAAAGAGAAGAGCAGAGTAGAGCGTTGAGTTATGGAGAAGTTCAAAGGCGGTGACATCAATGACATGAGAGTATCATAGTGGACTCTACTTAAATACATGAAAGTACCCTACATCTTCCATCTTGACTCATGAAGAAGATGTACGATGCTAAACAAACCTCTTCTTATTGAGAAACATTGGACAAGTAATAGAGTCGAAGGGCCATAGGCTCCATGACATGAAGATGAATGATGATGACAACATAACATCATGCTGAGAATATCCAGTTAAGAGATCAAATACAAGCTATTGAAGAGATCATTTCAGATAAGGAATTGGTAAACATAATTGCTCAATGGTCTTCTCAAGACATGGGATACATTTTCCATAAGCATGAACATAAGGAAGGATTATCCTACACTTGAAGAACTTTGGACTGCTCAAGAAGAATCAAGGATCAGTGTAAAGAGAAACCCCAAAAGAAAGTCGATGATCAATCCTTCTCAACAAGATTCAAGAATTTTAGTAACACAAGGAAGTTTGGTTCAAGGAAGAAGAATCCAAATCAAGAGAAAGAGACATGTCCCGATACAATGATCATCATCATTGTCGAAAGTATGGTCAATAAAAGAATCATTGTCTCGAGCTAAATAAAGGAAGGGGCACCACTGAGCATCCCGGTTTCAAATAAAAGGAACCTACAAAGAAGATCAAAGCGGGATAAAACATACTTCTTCTTCTAAGACAAGGTAGCAATACTCTTCTGGTTCTTGTGCATACCATGTTTTTGTACCTGTCTCATATCTACTTCTTAGAAGATAATATGTTCCAAGAAATATACCAATGGAAGAAACAAAAAGGATTTCCTATCATCATGACTACAAGTTAGACAATACAAATCGAAAAGGGATGAAGTACATCAAACAATTCATGTGTGGAGTTATTACATAAATGTAATTTTGCAAGATAAGCCAAAATGGAATCAATCTTGAAGTAAAGAAGTAAAAGGCATGAAGAGTCGAAATCAAGAGATGTTGGAAAAACTTATGACGCACCTTGCAGAGGCAATAAAGGATGCATATGGGCGTGGATTATGGGGGAATAATTATGTATTTCCAAAAAGAAGAGCATGCATTCTTGTATGAAGCAAGGATTAGGAGGAGATAATCCTATGATCCATTGAAGAGATGATGTAGTATATATCCATGGTAGCGGCCATAAAAATATAGTACGTGTTCAGAGTTCATTAGAAAGTCTTCTTTTAAATAAGCCTTAAAAGAAGTATCTTGGTTGTCCATCCCACGTCCATTGATCTATGATGAAAGAAAGAAATTGGAATCTCTAGGAATGGAATGTAAGAAACTCCATGGACCTAAGAGCTAAAGACAAGCATGAGGAAGAACATGAGATTCAAAGAAATAAAGAAAATCTAGAACAACTAGTCATTGTATCCAGAATCACAAGACTACGAGGCTGATATGAAATCACTAAAAGAAATCAAGCAGATGTACTGAAAGTTGTGATGAAGAGCAGGTGTGGAAGACTTATGAATGAAATCATTGCGAGATATAAGACAGAGGTTCTCTCGGATGGAGGGAGGGCTACTATGATGATTACTCATTCAGTAAACTAGATATACCTCTACATAAGTCATTATAATAATGCTTAATATCCATGGGTTGGAGTTTTACCTTCCGGATAAAGAAAGAGCAGTTCTCTGAGAGAAATCAAAATTGAAGAGAAACCTCAAAGGCTTTGAGGTATGCGAGGAAAAGAGACCCATGTATGTAGATGGAAGAAGAAAATTTGGTGGAGAATATCAATGCACAGCAGAAGCGTGGTGAGACTTTCTATAACAAAGATATTGTATCCAGATGATTTTCAGGAAGCTTCGGGATGATGGATCGCTAATCCATAAAAAACTCCATGATAGAAGAAGTAACACTTGGATATGTTCTAGTTTTATCCTTGCCACGATGTTGTGAGCTACCAAGAACCAAGAGGAATCAACAATGATATACTTTATTGATCAATTTTATATGAAGCCTTAGGACAAAAGCAGGTGTTGAGAAAAGCTGGAAGTACATTTGAGATCAAGTATTACATTCTCTGTGATGAAGTCTAGAAAGGAAAAAGTGGTTCTCTATATATATCTCCACCGGCGGATGAATATAAGAAGAAATTTTGGTAAATCTTACATCCAAGATGAAAGAGTTTGCAAACTCAAGTTGGAGCTCATGGTGACTTCCTTCTTGAAAAAGTAGAGATGACTCCCGAATTGGGAGGGAAGTATGTTATTGATTGTATAGACTGATTATTTTCCAATTCAAAAATGAATACAAGTTAAGTAGGTTCCTTTCAGTTTGGAAAGTGGTTTACAAGTTCCGATGGACAAGCATTTTCTAGTTAGAATGAATCCGGTCAAACGGTCATTTTAGTAATGAAAATGGTTTGATGGATTACATGTACCATAGGCGGTGATTTCCCATTGTGGTTGGCATAGGGATTGGTCTAGGAAGTCTCTCTTCTTGAGGGTTACTCAAGAAGACTAGCACCTCATAGGACAACGATTTCCCATTGTGGTTAACATGGGGAATGAAAATTACATTTTGGAAGGTTGGTGAGGAAATCATTTCCATAGGAAATTGTTTGGACAATCATTCCCTAGGACATATTCATTCTCCCAGGGTTTCACTTTGTTTAGTGTTGAACGAATAGCCGAGGGGTGGGGAATGGTCGAGGTTCAACAATGACGGACAGGGATTCCCTAGGGTAGACTCACTCTATCCAGGTTGCACAATGATTAGTGCCAGAAGAACAGGCCCAAAGGTGGGAATGGTCAGACTTAGAAATCAAAACAGTTATTTTTTCCTTTCTTGAGAAGAATAATCTAGATAAATCATCATTGATGTATTACCTTCTAAAGGCAGATGCTTTTCCATATCTACAGATTTGAGTGGAAGAATGGTTGAGATGATTCAATTTATATCATAGCATTGTTTTTGTGCAAGTTAAGTATTAGATGATTGTTATTGAGACTGTATGTCTCTAGAAAAATAGATGAATACTCTTGTGGTGGATGTGTTCCAACGATTGTGACTTTACGTCATAGATCAAGTATCTGTATTGCTACTTGGTGTGGTAGTGTACCAGCGGATTGCAATTTTGCTACTATGGATAGATACGATTGTGTTCTATTGAATGATATTGTTCCAATTTCATAGAGACTATCAATAGTGTTGGAAAATATTTATCAACTAGATGGATGATCAATGGGTAGATATTTCAGGACAAAAAATGGTTCGAGGACATTTATTCTTCTAGGACATATCAGTTGGAAGAATGGTTCTTGTAATCACTCTATATGGAATTGAGTGACTTATCTAGATCATGTTTGATTACTCAGATAAATTATGGTTTTAGAGAGAGATGATGAAGTTATTGACATTGATAGTGATGATGGTGCACATGAAATAATCATAAGATAGTCTATACAACTATGTTGATACTCTTTGGGTGGGTTTGTGTTTGTGCTCAAGACCATTACCTTAATACCTCCCTATCTAGGAGAGGGTATTTATATTATGGTAGATGAGAGAGGTATTTACCTCCACATGCAAACCCTAATGAGAATAGAATATTCAAGAAGAAAAAAGAAACCCTAATGGGTTAACAATAACTCTAGAGACAAGTCATCTCAAGGATAATTTGTATAGGTTATTAGCCTCCAAGAAGAAGTCGACCAAAATAAATATTATATATTAAGTAAATAGGCACCCATAATGAAAATTTGGCCCAAGTTAGCGAGTTAGTATATATCATCTGGGAGGCTAATCTTCATTTATATGAAACATTCTCATAATTGTAGAGTAGCACTTGTGTACCCAGCTACTTGATTGCCTGGATTTGTGTGTAAAGTTTGATTTGTCATTCTGATTCTTGTTGCAACTAGAAGATTTCAGTTTTGTCTTGGACTATCTCTTGGTTATGGTTTGGTTATCCGATCAACTCTTGTTGGTGCACTATCCTTGGGGAAAGGTGTGCTACCCTTTGTTTGGATATCTAACTAAGGTTTGCTTTTGGAGTGATTATCTATCAAGGTTAAGGTGCTTGGAGAGGGGATTTATTTTCTATGGTTAGGTGACAATAGTAGTATTTTTTATGGTAAAATAAGCACATCCAATATATTCTGAGCATCCCAAGATTAGGGTAACAACTCTTCCTAAAAATACACAAAGGATGAACTGATTAACATAACCTCATGTTGGACCATGGAACAGGTCATCTTTTGCACCTTCAACCCGCAGAATACGTTTCATCCTTGATCGCATCATCTTGCCCGGTATGTTTGCTCTATTCTGTGAGATTTTAAGTTAGTGATTCACTTTTGTGAACCCCCAACCAATGTCTAATGTTTTTGAACTATTACACATAATGACATAATAGAGGTGCATTCTTACCCTTATGGTTACACACATCTCCCCCAAACTTTAGTCGCGTGCACATCCTTGTTTAGGCCGTGGCTTTCGCAGATCTAGGTTGGAACCTTCATACCGGGCCTGAAGTTTTGCTATGTCATATGCCTCAGCCATATCTATCCATAGAAACTTATATCCCCAGTCAATATTATATCCTTACACCATTCTCTCTGGACCTCGTAATCAGGTTGATACTGATCAAGTGGCATCCAGATGATAGGGAATGAAAATATCAAACCTAGCCATCAAACCCCACAAAAACTCATACATGCTATATACCTGGAAATTCTTTCCATGGCTCTGTGAAAATTGGGATCCCCAAATGCTTCATGTTCCCTAACAGTAGGTGGTGATAAGGCCCATCTCTGGTCACGTTTTTTAAGTGCCTCTTCCTTGCAATAGTTCAATTGTTTTATGCAAAGCTCATAACACCATTGCTATGTAGTTTCCATATTCTGTGGAAAATTGGGAATCCGTATGAAATAGTTATGTTTGTGGATGATATGTTCAACTTGAAATTTATCCATTCTAACATGAAGGGTGCAGTGTACTCGATTTTCCTTGAAATAATAAAGTGCCTTCTTCCACTTCACCTAGTTAATTGTAACACCATGTTTCCCCAGGTTTGTAAAATAACTATATTGGCCAGGAGCTGTAAAACTCAAAAATGTGAATGTGTGATGAAAATTGGGAGCCCCAAATGCTTCCCATTCCCTAACAACAGGTGGTGATAAGGCCCATCTCTGGTCACATTTTTCAAGTTTCTCTTCCTTGCATTAGGTCAACTGTTTTATGCAAATCTCAACACACCATTGCTATGTAGTTTCCATATTCTGTGGAAAATTGGGAATCCGTATGAAATAGTTATGTTTGTGGATGATATGTTCAACTTGAAATTTCTCCATTCTAACATGAAGGGGTCTGTGTACCTGATTTTCCTTGAAAGAATAAAGTGCCTTCTTCCACTTCACCTAGTTAATTGTAACACCATGTTTCCCCCAGTTTGTAAAAATAACTATATTGGCCAAGAACTGTGGCAAACTCAAAAATGTGAATGTGTGATGTGAATGAACCTTGTGAAAAAGGTCGATGAATGTGAATGATATTATATGGCCTGCGGTCGTGACCCACGATCACATGGAAATGGACAAGGAAGGAAATAGCCTATTCTTAGACCCTCATAGGCATATCAGGGATTCTGATCCTCAAGAATTCGACGAAATTTTTTGTTTTCCTTTGTGGGTCTGTGAAAAATTGGTATCAGAGCATGGTTACAACACTTGGCCTGCTTGGGCTCATGAACGAGTTGTGCAGAAGCTCCGTTCGGAACACTCTTAAAAAGAGTAACCCCCTGTCTTAACATTCCTAATCAAAAGACAAAGTTAAGAATGAAAAACCCCTTTTGTGTGTATGTACATGTGAAAATATGAATTATGTATTGGCTATAAATACATATAAATATTGACTAACAACCAACGTTTTTCCTTTTGCACACAAGAGGAAGATCAACTGCGAGAAATTATCAATGCATAGTATGGTGACTCACCACGAAGTGGGAGAAGGCTCCCACAATAGAGACGAAGAGTCTGATGAAAGGAGGGCAGCAGGGACC
>SNQJ01S0044026.1:11139-37733 GCA_010110895.2 Picea sitchensis
CACTATTCACAGAATGTATATGATTTACAATAGTTTTACAGTCATGCGTAAAAGCGGAAACTTGGTAAAAACTAAAAAGCCGAAAAACACTGTTAACTAAACTATAGTGAGTAATTACTATTTCTAACACAAGGGAGAGGGATGCTCAGTGAAAATTCCATGGCGATGTGAGGGACTTGGAGATGATGACTATATTTTTGCATTTCAACATGTCATCCTTCCAACAACGGAGCAGATTGTTGATTTGGTTTTCTTAATGCTTGTGGTGCCTGCAAGTTCAGGGAAGGATAGTTTCATTGGGACCTTCTTGACACTTTTCCATGCAACATTGGTGGCACGTACCCTTTATCTTTGAACAAATTTCGTGTCTCTTGAATGGCCAGAAATTGTACATGTTGTACTTCAACATCCAAAGGTTGATGTGTTCATGGATGCTGCATTTGATTCATTAAAAAAGGATATTGGGTTTCTCGAACTCTAATTACAGGCATTGAGTACAAAAAGTCAAGATAAAATACGTTCATGCAGTTGAAACCCTACCCGAATTGCCTGTATTTCAGCCATAACTTTTGACTCCGGTGTCCATTTTATGCATTCTTGATATCGTTGGAAATTTCCGAGATCTATAACTTCACAGCTATGCACTCTGAGAAATTCCTTCCTAACTTTATGCAATTTTTAGAATTCGGACCTGGCATTTGGTGGACAACCCCGAGAGAACATAACGCCTCAACCCCGAGCAGGGATGCCAAGAATACAATTCAGGGAAGTTTACAAGAAATATGAATTACTTAGTGTTTCAGCTATGAGTTCAAATGCTTGAATTTAATTGTTTGTTTTGAGATTAATTTGAGATCACTCGTTTATTGCAGGTTAAATGGTGTAGGATAACCAATGCTGAGAAAAGGTTGTACTCAACGTCCCCCCAATTCAATCTACAATGAAAGACATCAAAGAAGAAATAACAATAGTTGTAGCATCGATATAGGAGATGCAAATGAAACGAGACTCAAACGAGTCCCCAATTCAATCTACAATGAAAGACGTCGAAGAAGAAATAACAATAGTTGTAGCAGCGATATAGGAGATGCAAATGAAATGAGACTCAAACGACTGAGGGAAGAGTTCAAACGCCATAACGATCGGATTCCCCAATGTCCAAGCCTTCTGTTACGTTAGAGAAAGGGCACATCGCGTCTGAAATCCATTACAGCTCACCACCACTGGAAGACGAATTAAAAATGTAACTATTGTCTTTGTTGCTCATCATCATAAAATCATAGAGGGAATAAGGACAAAAAGTTGGGAAATGAAAGGTAATCCAGTAGATGGAAGGCCAAGGATCATATTGAACCACAATAAATACTAGAATGAAATCTAAAGAAACGGGCTTTTGGGTTCTTCAAACATTGTACACTTATGGCTTATTTTGGGAATATAGTGTCAATTAAAATTGGAGAGATTTCCTTAGCATTTTCATGTACTATTGCTGAAACTGTTAATATGGAGAAGCCCTTACCAACTTTTGATAGAGAGAAGAACTTGCATGTGTGGTTGTTTTTGTTGCGAACTTTTTCAAGCGTATGTTGTTTACATGGGTTGTAAGTACATGTTTGTTTATGGACTATTTTGATGCAAGCTACGTTAATATTACTGTTTGTTACTCTTTTTTATATTATATTTCCTTGAGAACATGAGTTTGTTTTAAGTATGCAGAGATATAGTTTAGACTTTTTTGGTTCTGTTTATGTATGCAAGTGTCTCTAACTCTCAACCTTCATGACAACTATCTCATTGGGATTTTCAATAGGGATTGGTTTCATTATTGCTTCTGTGGTTACGATAATTTTCTCCTAGCTAGGCTAGGATAGGTTTAGAGTAGATTAGAAATGCATTTAGATAGCCTTCATCTAAAAAAAAAAAAATTGCATAACCATCCATCATTCATCTTCATCCGTGGATCAGGCCACAATTGGTAAAACCAAATTGTGAATGGATTTCAGGAAAAAATATGGATGAGTTCCCTATTCTAAAAAGTGAGAGATCTAATTGGGACTTCTTATCGAGGAGAATCCCTTACTATTGTCGGTAGAATTTAGACCCATCTACAGAATTGGCGAGTCGATGAAAAGTGTTGGATTACTCAGAGGGGGGCTGAATAAGTAATAGAGAAATTTAATCATTAAGTGTTGGATTACTCAGAGGGGGGCTGAATAAGTAATAGAGAAATTTAATCATTTTTAACCACAGTATATGAGCATTGTTAATCTTTATGATCAATTTACCAATATTATTCAACAAGTGCAGAATAAATGAACCATGAACAATGAGCAATGACACACATACACAATACACCAATATTTTTACGTCAAAACCCAATGAGGGAGAGAACCACATAATTCATTTTCTTATATGACTTTAAGAATTACATTCATTGGAAGCACCAACTTCCTTTGTTTTACAGCTGCAACTGGAAGGAGGCTTTGACCCCTTCTATTTTCAGGATACAACCTAAAGGGAGAGCTCTAACTCTCCAATTTTCTGGCTCCAACCAGAAGGAGGCTACAACCCCCTATGCTCTCTGGCTACAACTAGAAGGTGCCTACAATCGCATATCGTTGCCCTTCGCCTTGAAATATAAGTGACAAATAGATTATGAAACCACTCTCACATTGTCCCTGTGAGATATACCATTGTAAACCTATGCCATTTTGTGCCAAGAACCTGTAAGCACCTTGTACCAATATCTTGTGATCAACCTTTACCTGTAATTAGCATGTACCAACAAAAACCAATACTTGCATATATACACGGTCTGTCTATATTGCATCATGTGTATGTATGCGACCTGTCTATGCTTCAACCTGAAAGCACCTTCAAAAAGATAGGCTTTTCACCTTTCTATAACTCAGACTCTTTGTTTCCTCTGTCACATCAACCTGTAAGTTATCACCATGTCCAATTTGTAGGTGTTTCCTATTCATACATCATCATACATATACCTTAACCAAGTGCATCTATGTCTCTCTAGTCATGTGCCATACATGTGTATACAATCATGATCAAGTATAATAACCCCCAGATGGACTAGACATCAAATATTCACTTATATGAAGCCTCACACTACAAAAACAACTTCAAAACCACTTCACAACCAAAATCCCTCAACCATGTACCACAAAAATACAACATATGCCTCAACACTAACAAGATGTATCAATGGTAAATATTAGATATACCAGCACTGTATTTCTATAGAGTTGGCTTATATAGTAAGTGTCATACAACCAATACCCTCTCTAGGGAAAGTACTCAAACCTCATTACCATATCTAATGTAGACAACAATATCCAACTACACATAAAAATAAGACATATTTTTTGAACATGTAGATAGATCTACTATACCTCGTCATTATAGACCTTCCTCGGAGCTTGCTTTCAGACCCTAGAGACTTGGCATCTCCATCTCCTCAAGATTTTATAGATTTTCCCAACTGTGCATGCCCATTTTTCCTTCAGCTTCCATATGTACACGCCTTCCTCCAGTGCATCTCACATACACCTCAAAAACTAGGGTTTTTTTAGTAATTATGCAACTCCGAAACTTTCACTGTCAACCCTCCTTGACTACCTCAAACTTGTGTAACTTCATATTTATCAATGAGTAATTGCAATAAAATTTTGACAAATAATAGATATTCAATGTGCTCATTAGGTGCAAATAGGAGACCTTTTCTCTATTATTTATACTCTCCAAGTAGCTTCCTCATGGGGTTACCTTCTAACCAACTTTACCCAACTTCCTTCTTTTAGGGCTAACCCACTTCTAACCACTTGTCCACTTACAACCACTTTATCCACAAATAGTAAACTCTCCACTTCTAGTTGCAACCAAATTATTTTTAATTCTTTTCTTATTACAACAACTTAACCCATGATTAACTCATAGTTTCAACCACTTTGACTAGTAAATTTCTTCTAGGAGCTTCTTGAATAAATTGACTTCTTTGACCTTCTAGATAACTCATGAGGGTTCTTCAACTTCACATGGCCATAACGTTCTAATTGTTAGGATTTATGTGATGGTCCACATATCAATGGAAATGACACAACATGTGATATCCATCTAGAATAGGATTACCTACAAATACACCGATATTATACCTTTAAACCTCGAACAAACTTGGGTTCCTTACTCACACTATTGGGGCTACCGAAATTTGCTACTAGAATTTATTCAAGGGTTGACATCAATTAAAACCAACATAATTAATCAACAATCTAACCCTTTGGAATTGATGGTAACAATCGGATGTGATACAGAAGTCATATCACTCATGCTCCCCCTATGACCATCACTCCCCTGGAATCATGCCTCTGTGCTTTCTCTCCAAGAATCTAACTTTATATCCATGCATCTGATAAATATCTCCCCCTTTGACATCAATGGAAAAGGTAACTTCCTGTCAGGGTCGCTCCCCCTGACGGAACACTCCCAAAACTAAATTTTCCTCTTTATGGTGCTTCCTCGTGTAAATATAATACATATAAGAATATTATTCAAAATTCATTGTGGGAAAGAAACTATGCCAAGTTTCTAATGAAGATACTCAATGGATTCCCTTGGAAGTGGTTTTGTAAAGATGTTTGCAATATGTTCTTTGGTCCCAACATACTCAATTGGAATGTTCTTATGCAACATTTTCCTGTAGAAAATGATACTCAATTTGACTATGCTTCGTATTGGAGTGCATCACTAGATTCTTTGAGATACTAATGGAGCTTGTATTATCACAATATATTGGAATGGGCTCATCATACTCAACCTGTACATCTGTCAAAGTTTGTTTCATCCATATAAATTGTGTACAACATATTGTTTTTGCAATATACTCTACTTCAGTTGTAGACAATGATATTGATAACTATTTTTTGTTGATCTAAGATACCAAACACTCAGCCAAGTAGAACGTTTCTCCACTTGTGCTTCTTTAGTCATCAATGCAAACTACCTAATCTGCATCTATGTAGGAAATAATTGATAGATCCTTTCCTTTTAGATACCATAATCCAAACTCTTTTGTACCCTTGAGATACCTGAATATCATTTTTACTACTAGAACATGTAATTCCTTCGGTGTTTCTTGTAATCATGCCACCTATCTAACAACGTGCATTACATCTAGTCTAGATGCTATCACCTAAAGTAGGTTGTCAATTATTGACATGTACTACCTCTGATCTGTAGACTTTAAATCATCATCTTTAATTAACTTGCAAATGGTTTTCATAGGAGTATTTACTGGTTTGCAATCTTCCATTCCAAACCTCTTTATTATTTCTTTGATATACTTGGTTTGAGAAATAAAAATGCCTTTCTTTCTTTGACATATTTGAAGACCCAAAAAGAAGGATAGTTCTCCAATTAATGACTTTCCAAATTCATTCTGCATATCCTTCGCAAATTTTTAGCTCATCGTGTCATCATCACTTCCAAAAATAATATCATCAACATAAACTTCAATTAATAAATTACAATCTTGACTTACCTTGTTGAAGAGGTTGTTGTCTACATTTCCTTTCTTGAACCCTTACTGTTGTAAGTATCTATCAAGTTTGGAATACCATGCTTTGGGGGTCTATTTAAGACCATACAAGGACTTCTTCAACCTGCAAACATAGTTTTCATTCTCTGACAACTGAAATCCTTCTAGTTGCTCAATGTAGATTCCTCTTCTAGATCTCCATTTAGAAAGGCTTATTTCACATCCATATGATACACTTTAATAATATTGGAACATGCATAAGAAATGATCAATCTAATTGCTTCCATTCTGGTAACTGGGGAAATATATCTTCAAATTTGATACCTTTAACCTGAGCATATCCTTTACATACCAATCTAGCTTTGTTCCTGGTAACTTGTCCATCTTCATGCAATTTTTTTCTGAAGACCCACTTTGTGTCGATCAAATTCTTGTACCTTGGCCTGAGAACCAATTCCCAAGTGTCATTCTTTTCTATCTAATCCAACTCTTCATCCATGGATTTTATCTAGAATCCATCCTTTCTAGCTTCTTCAAAGTTGCTTGGCTCAATCGAGGATACGAGTACTAGGTGTAGTTGTTTTGGTGAACGAATTCTTCTTCTAGTCTCAACTCTTGCATCTTTGTTCCCGATAATTTGATCCAATGCATGGCCTTTTTGTATTCGTTTTCTAGGTGTCTTTGGAGGTACTTGAAGATCTTGTTTTTTTTTCTCTTTTGCTGCTAACATCTATTCTTCATCTTCCCCTTCTGCTACTTCTTCTTCCTTTTCTACTTCTTCATGAACATGTTCTATTGAATCCTTTTCTTCTTCCTTTATTCTACGTCTACCTTTCTCATCAAAAGTCACATTGATTCTTTCCACAATTTGGTTGAGGCTTAAATTGAGACATTTGTATGCTTTCCATGTGCTTGAATACCCAACAAGTATACACTTGTCAACATGAGAATCGAACTTTCTCATTCTTCCATATTCTCTTTTAATGTAGCAATTGCTTCCAAACACTTTGAAATGATTCACATTCGTTGGTCTTCCTTTCCATAGCTCATATAGAGTTTTATCATTGTTGTTTCTGAGCATTCCTCTGTTTTGAATGTGAACTGTTGTATCCACTGTTGGTGCCCAAAATACATCTATCAACTTGGCATCCATTAACATAGTTCGAGCCATTTCATGTACTGTCTTGTTCTTTCTTTTAACAACTCCATTTTGTTGTGGTGTCCTGGAAACTAAGAATTTCCTCTTTATCCCATTCTTACTGTAGAAGTCCATGAATTATTTTGAAGTAAACTCTCCTCCATTTTCTAATATTAAGCATTTGATTTTTGAATCTGTTTCATTTTCAACCATCTCCTTGTACACTTTGAAGTTCTCAAATTCCTCTTACTTCTTCATGAGAAAAGAAATTGCAGCCATTCTTGTAAAATCATCAACTAATAGCATAAAATACAACTCACATTTCAAACCCTTTGTTCTAGTCGGTCCAACTAGATCAGTGTGCACAATTTCGAGCGGTCTTGTTGTGTAGTATTCCTTTGTTTTGAACTTGGTCTTTGTTTTCTTTCCTTGTTGACAATACTTGCATAATTTTCTAGTTGGCTCCACGATCTGGCACATTTCTATGATTGATTCCTTTCTGTTTACCTTGACAAGATTGTCGAAATTTATGTGACCCGTCTGTCTATGACATAACCATCTCCTTGTACACTTTGAAGTTCTCAAATTACTCTAACTTCTTCATGAGAAGAAAACTTGTAGTCATTCTTGAAAAGTCATCAAGTAATAGCATAAAATACTGCTCACCTTTGAAACCCTTTATTATAGTTGGTCCAACTAGATCAATATGCACAATTTCCAGCATTCTTGTTGTGGATTATTCATTTGTTTTGAACTTGGTCTTTGTTTTCTTTCCTTGTTGACAATACTTGCATAATTGGCTAGTTGGCTTCACAATATGGGGAATTTCTATGGCTGCTTCCTTTCTACTGACCTTGACAATATTATCAAAATTTATGTGGCCCATCTGTCTATACCATAACGAAACTTTGTCTTCCTTTCTTAAACAACATTTTTCTTTTCCAATTTTACTTATTACATATATGTTGCTTGAAGTTCTCATAGCTATCACCACCACTCTTCCTAAATCTGGTTTTCTTATCTCGCATTTCTATGAATCAAACATAAGTTTGTGACCTTGTTCACACATTTGACTTACACTCGGACGATTGTGTTTCATATATTCCACTGGTAGAACATTTCCTTCCTTGATATCCTTATTTTCAATTATAACTATACCTCTTCCAATAATTCTAGCTGAGTCGTCGTTTCCAAAAGAGATCGATCCATCTCTTTCCTTTATCAAGGTTAGAAACATTTCCACATTACCTATTATGTACTTTGAGTAGCCATTCTCAACATACCAACCACGTTTCTTGTGTTTAGCTTGTAGACTGTGTGTGCATTCTTCATTGCTATACGGATTCTTCTTTCTTATCCATATTCTTTGAGGTTCCTATCTATGATTGTTGTTGTTTTGTTGTGAATCTCTTGGAAGAAATGTCATTATACAATATTTGTTCTTGTGTCCAAAGTTATTACACTTACAACATTCCATCTCAATACTCAAGGATTCAAACCTATTGTAGCTTTTGTTATGTGTGTTATTAGGCCTTCTAGAATAGTCAATTTGTGCATAACTTTCACAGTTGTTTTTGTCCCTATTATTTTCTCTACAATTTACAACCTTATTTCCAAAATTATTACATGAATAATGCAAACCAAGAAATAGATTTTGATACCTCAGATTTTTAGATATTCAAGAATAAGTTACTCTTATAAACCCTTTGACTTCTTGAGGCCTTCTTGTTTCTGACTATTGTTGATTCTGAAATTAGAATCTTCTTGGTGGAGGAGTGTCTCTATGATCTTCCTTGTGAAGTTTCTTGTATTCTTCTCTTTAATTTGATCCTCTGACTGTCTTTGCATAGCTTCTTTTCTTTGTTTCATGATATATTGTTTTGGAACTTGATCCATTTTCTGCCTGATTGTACCCTAGTCTGGACTTGTCATGATGTGGCCTTTGACTGTTAATAATGTTATCCAAAACTTTAGAGCTATTCTGCATGTTTTTATTTTGAAGATATTTTCTCAATGTCACAATCTCTTCTTCCAAATTTCTAATGATCTTGTCTTTTTCTTCTAACTATTTTTTGAGTGCTTCTACAATTATTTTTCCTTCTTCAACTTGAATTTTCAATTTAATGATCATATTCTCTAGTTCTTCAGAGTTGAAATTTTGAGTTCCCTATTTTCTTTTTAGTTCCGCTTGTAATGACTTGTTTTTCTTCTTTTCCCTTTTTATAACTTCTATAGCACTCAACAATTGTTCTTTGTAGTCAACTTATTCCTCTTCATATTCTTCTTCGGTTCCTTCTTCATCGAATTTTTCTATTTCCATGAATAGAACCCTTTATGTATCACTTTCACTTCTTTCATCTTCATCTGAGGAGGTGTTGTCTTCTTTAGTGAAAAATATTTTCTTGAAAAAACAAAATTGGTTCTTTTTCCTTTGTATACTTGTTTGCTATTTGAGTCATTTTCTTCATTTCTTTTCTTTTTCTTATGGGGACATTTGTTTGTGAAATGACCAATACCATCACAATTAAAAAAAATCAATTGGAATCTTACCTTTGTATTTGTCGTTGGTTCCCTTTTTCAGTCTTCTTATGATGTTGGCTACTTCTTCATCGTCTTCTCAGATGCCACTGTTGTTGCTATCTAAATTTGGCTTTTCCTTTCCCTTTTTATTTGACTTATTGGATGCTTTGAATGCTTCTTATTTTGTGACTAGATTCGCCTGTTCGGTTCTTATTTCATAGGCTGTGAATATTCCATGTAGCTCATCCATGCTTATCGAATCTAGATATGTTATTTCTTCTAGTGATGAGATCTTAGGATCAAATCTCATTAGAATATATCTTAGCACTTTTTGAACAACTATAGATTCATTAACTTCTTCTCCCAATATTCTAATTGAATTACCTATTTCATCAACTCGTAAAACATAGACTGTAATATCTTCATCTTAGTTCATATTTGGTTTTTCAAATTGACCTCTATAAGTTTGAAGCTTTGTTGCCTTGAATTTTGTGTCTCCTTCATAAACATTTTTAAGTTTGTCCCAAATTTCCTTTGTTGAGATGCAATGCATAACTTTGACATATACCAAATCAACCAGACCATTCATGACAGATTTTTTGGCTTTTGAATTATTTATACTGACCTTCCTTCCACTTTCATTTCTTGGAGGAATGACATGTTCTTTATATCCATCTACTACCGATTGCCAAATCTTGAATCCTTGTGCATGTACATATTTTTTCATCCTTCTACTCCAGAATGCATAGTTATGTCCATCAAACTGTGGTATTCCATTTTTATACATATTTTTGCTCCCCGTGATCTACCTTCCAGTGGTTAACCTGATTCTTAAAGGAACTTGCTCTAATACCAATTGTTGGATTACTGAAAGAGGGGGTGAATCAATAATAGAGAAATTTAAACATTTTTAACCACAGTATATGAGTGTTGTTAATATTTATGATTAATTTACCAATATCATTCAACAAGTGAAGAATAAATGAACCATGAACAATGGGAAATCACACACATACACAATACACCAATATTTTGCATGGAAACCCAATGAGGGAGAAAACCATTGAATGATTTTTTTTATATGTATTTAAGAATTGAATTCATTGGAAGCACCAACTTCATTTGATTTCCAGCTGCAATTGGAAGGAGGCTCTAACCCCCTATATTTTCAGGCTACAACCTGAGGGAAGCTCCAACTCCCAGATTTTTTGGCTCCAACTAGAAGGAGGCTACAACCCCCTATGTTCTTCGGCTACAACTGGAAGGTGGATACAACCACCTATCCTTTCCATGTCTTGCTGACCTGAAATATAAGTGCCAAATAGATGATGAAACCACTGTCACACTGTCCCTATGAGATATACCACTGTAAACTTATATGAATCAATGCCAACAACATGTAACCAACCTATACCAATAGCATGTGATCAACTTGTACCTATAATCATCTTGTACCAACAAAAACCAATAGGTAGGTGACCTGTATATGTTGCAGCTCACATATGTATGTGGCCTGTCTATACTGCAACCTGCATATGTATGCAACATGTATATGTTTTAGCCTTCACAAACCTTCAGAAATCTAGGGTTTTCACCTTTATATAACTCGGACTCTTTGCTCCCTTTGTCACATCAACTTGTAACCCATCACTGTGTCCAATCTGTATTTGTTCCATATGCATACAATATCATACATATCTCCCTTAACCAAGTGCATCTATTTCTCTCTAGTCATGTTCCATACATGTGTATACAATCATGATCAAGTGTAATAACCCTCACATGGACTAGACATCAAATCCTCACTAATATGCAACCTCACACTACACAAACAAATTCACAACCACTTCACAACCAAAAGACCTCAACAATGTACCAAAAAAATAAAACATATGCCTCAAAACTAACAAGATGTATCAATGATAAATATTAGATATACCAACAATGTATTTATGTAGATATGGATTATACAATAACTGTCATACAACCAATATCCTTTCTATGGAAAATCCTCAAACCCCATAACTGTATCTCATGTAGACAATAATATCCAAATACACATAAAAATAAGACATACCTTTTGAACCTTTAGATACATCTGTTGTACCTGGTCAGTGTAGACGTTCCTAGGAGCTTTGTTTCAGACTCTAGAGACATGGCATCTTCATCTCCTTAAGATTTTATGGCTTTTCCAAACTGTACGCTCCCTCTTCTACTTCATCTTTCATATGTACGTGCCTTCCTCCACTGCAACTCACATACACCTGCAACTTTGAAGCTATTGTCATCAACCCTCCTTAACTACCTCAAACTTGTGTAAATTTAGATGTATCAATGTGTACCTGAAATAAAATGTTCTGGAGACCTTTGGTCTCTTATACTTTAAGAGTGGCTTCCTCAAGGGGTTACCTTCTAACCAACTTTACTCAACCTCTTTCTTTTAGGGATAACCCACTTCTAACCACTTGTCCACTTACAACCACTTTATCAACAAATAGTAAACTCTCCACTTCTAGTTGCAACTAAATTATTTTTAATTGTTTTCTTATTGCAACAGCTTAACCCATGATTAACTTTTAGTTTCATCCACTTTGACTAGTAAATTTATTCTAGGAGCTTCTACAATAAATTGACTTCTTTTGTAAAATCCTGCTCTGGCGCACTGAGCAAACTTATTCTTTGAGGACACTTTCTCACAAGTGATCCATATTTTATGCTATTAAAACTCTTGATTTTGATTATGATGCATTATGGGTTAATGACATGTTGTTTTACTACCTTGACATAGATAGGTGCTATTGACTTTGTTCTACTAAGTGTGCAGGTTTTTGGACCTTGAGGATGTAGAGGCATCGATGGAACCCCTTAGGCTCCGAATCGAGTTAGGGAGTGTGCCATTGGGGTTTGATTGTTTTACTGTGATATTAGTGCATCTGACTGGATGATATGATATGGATATGTTCTGACATGATTTGTTGATGATGCAGGCTGACGATAGCTTGCCAACCAGACTCACATATGGATTAAAGGGGTCATGCACGACTACCATAGATGTTGAGGGAGAGGTGTGGACAGTAGCCCTGCCACAGCCTACTAGCATTCTCGCCGTGGCTCGAACTATAGGTTAATGATTACCTAGTTCGACAGGACCCACGATGTCGTGAGGGAAGACTGTGATAGTCGCTCACAATGATTCTAAGGGGCGCGCAATAAGGAAAGGGTCTTATTCCTTAGAATCCCTTAGTCTCCCACAAGTTCACCTGGTGGAGCGTTGACTCTAGGGGTTATTAATGTCTACCAAGTCAGTCAAGAGGCAAGTGGAACCCTTGGAGCACGTAGTGCATCCTGAAGGGAACGTCGCACAAAAGAACAGGTGAGGCGAGTGGCACCTTTGGAGCACCTAGTGCGTCCTGAAGGGAACGTCATGTTGTTGTTGATAGAGGGATGAAACTAGATGGCCCTAAGACAAATAACATGTTAAGTAATTTTAAAACAATTTCCCTACTTAAATGTCGCCCAGTGCAAAAATTAAGGCCTAAGTCTAAATTACGCTAGTGGTAGAACCTTGTCTTCTCTAAAAAAAATAATAATAAATAAATAAATAAAAATAACTTAAATAATAATTTTGACCTTTGTTGAATCTTGTAGCATGAAGGGAGTAAGAAATTAGGTTATTCATAAAAATAAAATCTGTGGTGATAAATGTAAAAAGGGGAATTAATTATTTTATCTTTTTGATAATTTAAAAAAAAAAAAAAAATACTAATTAAATGATAAAAGGGAAAAGGGGTTAAATTCCACACCTGCCTTTTTGAGTTCTAAGTAAAAGGGGAAAGAGGGAAAATCAAAAAAATAGGAAACTAGGGAAAAGAGGTAACATAAAAAGGGAAAAGGGGGAACTTAAGGGAAAAAGAGGAAAGTCAACTTAGTAAAGAATCTACTGTTTAAGAGCTTTCTAATTTTAAACTGAATTAGCAATTTCATAATAGGGAAAGCCTTTAAAACCTGTAAGGGAATTTGGGGACACCTAGGAGTGATTCTAGGAGTAACTCTAGGTGGGTGAGGGAATTAAGATAATGAATGAATTAAAGAAATTAAATAATAGAGGAATGAAGGGGATGGGTGACACTTGTACGGAGAAGAATTTTTAGGAATTTATTTTAAAAACTTTAATTAAATGAGATTTTAGGAAAGAGAGGAAGTGGGAAATTCTATATAATGAAGGAAGGAGAAGGAGNAATTAAATGATAAAAGGGAAAAGGGGTTAAATTCCACACCTGCCTTTTTGAGTTCTAAGTAAAAGGGGAAAGAGGGAAAATCAAAAAAATAGGAAACTAGGGAAAAGAGGTAACATAAAAAGGGAAAAGGGGGAACTTAAGGGAAAAAGAGGAAAGTCAACTTAGTAAAGAATCTACTGTTTAAGAGCTTTCTAATTTTAAACTGAATTAGCAATTTCATAATAGGGAAAGCCTTTAAAACCTGTAAGGGAATTTGGGGACACCTAGGAGTGATTCTAGGAGTAACTCTAGGTGGGTGAGGGAATTAAGATAATGAATGAATTAAAGAAATTAAATAATAGAGGAATGAAGGGGATGGGTGACACTTGTACGGAGAAGAATTTTTAGGAATTTATTTTAAAAACTTTAATTAAATGAGATTTTAGGAAAGAGAGGAAGTGGGAAATTCTATATAATGAAGGAAGGAGAAGGAGAAAGGATCATCTTCTGTTTCTGTAACATTATATGCTACGGAAATATCGACTTGACTAATTTACTTGTGGGAGTTGGGATACCCATCTTGGAGAGGAGTGGTAGCTCGGCCTTGCGAGGCGAGCTGGGAGCTAGATGAAATCTCTAGATAGTGTGTGGCCCCTTTGCAGCTCGAGGGGATAAGGGGGAAGAAGAGTACCCCTAGCATAGGTTGGGAGGTACTGGTGAGGTCTCGATGGTCGGCGAGCCGGAGTTGCACGGAGCGCGGGACGTCACTCGAAGTGGGCGATCAAGTAACGGTACGCTCTCTTCATTTTGTATGGTAGAATGTATTAGGAATTATGCTTGGATCTTCTTATTTAATGGAAATGTAAAATGATGTTGTTAAAAATTGATGACTGAACCTTCCTTAGCCTAGCTCGATGGTTGTTGTCTCCTAGGTCCTTCATCTTCCCGCATGTCTTGACCACATGGAAATGATTGATTGTGTCCTTGATGGTAGTTTTCCTTTCGTCCTTAGCTCCTCATTCCTCGCCTGAGCAATCGGCCAGGAGCCTAATCTACAGTCATTGACTTAGTGTTAAAAGACATATGGATCTCAACGCCCTGCTTTTCTTTGCTAGGATGAAGTGTGAAGGACACACCTGTTAGTCGTCTACCCTATGGTTGCTCGTGTTTGATGGATGGTCCTTTCACCTTTGTATTGCATGCTTCCACCATTGATGCAAATCCTATTCCCTAGTTGGCTCTGCATTTAATGTTTTCCGGGCCAGTTATCTCTACGCTTAATGTGCCCCCTTGTGTTTCCACTCTGCGTATTTTTATCACCTCCCAACGACAGTTTTACCCACCTCGTTTTAGGAATTTTCACAGATTTTAGTGTACAGGCAGGATTAATTGTGATTGCAAATTGTTTAGACTGCACAGGAAATTCGTCCCTCTACCCTGTTAGATATCTTTTATGCCTGAATCTATATGTCTAAATTGAATTTCCATCTGTGTTTTGACTGTGTTTCCTACCTGCGTTCTGTTTTGATTCTTATTGGGGTCGGATGTATGAGGTGGATTGGTTTTGTGTGAGGGTGAAGTGTTGGTGATGGACAGGCTGCGGGGACAACCTCTGGTCGAAGCTCTTGGGCTGCGTTATGATTGTTGAGAGTGGATGGTTGTGTTCCGCTCCCTTTTATTTTTATTCTTTTTTGGTTAGTTGATGCGTAGCGCACAGTTATGATCCTTGGGCTCTCCTCGCTACCCCTTATGTGGGTGGTTCCTCGTGACTTGTGTCTTGGTGTGATGTCATGCTCAGTGGCTCTATTTTCATTGTCCAAACCCCCACACAGTTTCATGGATGGTTGTGTCCTACCTTTTTGTTTTTTTATTCTATTTGGGTAGTTGACACGTAGTGCACAACCTTGGGATCCTTGTGGGCTCTCCTCGTAGTGCCTTTTGTAGATGCTATCATTTCTCAGTGTGTAATGTGTCTTGGGTTGGATGTGTAACTCTTGATCCTTGGTGGAAATGAACAACGACCCAATGTATTCTCAATAGACTTCCATTCACGGATCAGAGTCATTTGCTGTTAAGACGACTTGTTTTCACGGGTTCTGCTCTGAGTTTTATTCTTACTGTCCTGCGTTTCATTTTTAGTGTGCATGTGTGTTGGGTTTGGGAATTACAGGCTAGGTGGGTGCATGCATGAATGGTGGCAATGTTTCTGGAGGCGTGATATGCCCATTCCTAAAATGACAGTCGCCTTAATCTTGAAATCGCCTTTCTTTAAGACCCTGACTTGTCCCAACAATTTTCCTTAAATTTTTTACAGTTGGTTCTTGGGTTGGTCAATACAGCTAGACCACAAACTTGGACAATGTGCTCTTATTTTAGGCACATACTTCTCTTGACACACGTTTTTTACTCCGACTTTAAAGGATTCATGCACAAATTACTCAGAAGGTTTTATTTATTAAAAGTCGATTTGTTGAAAGTTAATTTTATCATTATAATAAGAGTGCTTGTTTCTGTTGTTGTTTCATTTTAAGAATCGCACAATAGTTTTATTTATGAAAAGATTGATTGTGTTTTATTTATTAAAGGTTTATTTATTAAAAGTCGATTTATTAAAAGTTAATTTTATCATTATAATAAGAGTGCTTGTTTCTGTTGTTGTTTCATTTTAAGAGGAGCACAATAATTTTATTTATTAAAAGTTGAGTGTGTTTTATTTATTAAAAGTTTATTTGTTAAAATTTGATTCATTAAAGGTTAATTTTATCATTATATAAAGATTTGCAATGTCCTCTTTTATTTTAAAAAAAAGGGGAGGGCCAGCAAGTTTACCCTTTGCATTTCAAATGAGCTAAGTGACAAGGATTAGTAGAATGAACACCCTCATGGAAATATGGTTTTATTTATTAAATGATTAAGTTGACCAAGAATTATAGTAGAAATAAAACCTCCTTTATCATCTTTCAGTTAGTCCTTTTATAGAGTTCTGCATGACAATTATGTTGCCAATAAGTTGTTGACTTGTACAATTATGTTCGAAATAGTAATTAAATTTTTCGCCACGAATTATGGGTAGTTCCCTAGCGCCATGACTTTCTTTGTCTATGAGTGTTGTATTTAATATTTGGCCGTGTGCGCTAATTAACGATACACAAAGTTAATTAAGTAGTTAGAGATCTCATGTGTGTCAAATAATTAATGTAAACGAGACATGTTGCTCGCACAAAACTCCATAATGAATTTAGGACTCGTGGAGTTTACTCTTTGTGCGCACTAAATTGTATATAATAGATGATGGATTTAGATATTTAGTTTCTGATTGTTCAAATTGTTCTTGAGTGATGGTTAAACTTAGTTTATTTCTTATGGCATGAAAATTTAAGGTAATGAGTGATGTAATGCTTAAAGTTTAGATTTTACTTCCTGATCGCCATGAAGCGTCAATGTAATGAATGGTTGTCGGTTATTTACTTCTTGCACCATGAAAAATAGAATGATGAAATGGAGGTTTGTTGATGTTGTAGATTAGCTAATTTCTTGGATTGATTGTGTAGGTGGGATGTAGACACCTCCATGTTCCTCAGAACAGTCGCCAGCCTTGAGACCTTAAATGGTCAAAATCTATGGGAACCTGGGCTTGAGCGTTGCTTATGTGTCCTGGAGGTCCTAACCATTGCAGGGTAGGATGGGAGGGTAGTCAGTCTTATTTTTCGTCGGTTGATTGTCATTCATTTCTTCTAGATGTTTGATGTGTGTCTTAGGTCGTTATGTTGTCGTTGTAGTTACATGCGTCATGTTCTTCATCGTGTTGCAACGCAGAGTATAATGTCTTTATCACTCTTGTACACACGCACACACACAAAAAAAAAAATTGCACTTGTTATGAGAGGTTTGTTGTTGTAACTAAATGGGAGGTACGTTACATCTTTGACCTTCTAGATAACTTGTGAGGGTTCTCCAACTTCACATGGCCATAACTTTATAACCGTGAGGAGTTATGTGACGTTCCACATATCATCAGAAATGGCACAACATGTACTATCCATATAGAATAGGATTACCTGCAAATACAATGATCATCATACCTTTAAACCTCAAACAAAATTTGGTTCTTTACTCACACTACTAGGGCTACCATAATTTGCTACCACACTTGCTTCAAGGGTTGAAATCAATGACAACCAACTCAATTAATCAACAACAATCCTACCCATGTGGATTCATTTCACTTAAACGTTTAACTAGCCCATGGCTCATCTCCATACCTTTGTATGGGATGACCCTTTGATTCTTTCGAGACCCATGGATACCATCTCAATTAAGACAGTCAATCTTTTGTCAAATAAAAAATTCAATGGTGAAGGGAATGTCTCTGCATTCATGCATCCCAATCGATTTTTCATCACTTGACGAAATAGTAAGATTGTTCAGGACAATGAAACATGTTGATTATTCATCCTCATATTCAAAGGGAGAATTAAAGCATGATTTAGGACTTTTCCAACGAAATCGATTCATAGTTGGAAAAAACTTATGGATATATTTCTTGTTTCTCATGAATATTACATTTATGACAAACTCTTTGAAGAACTTAAATAAATACGTAGGATCGGAAATGAATCTGTGGAGAAATTATTTCTAAGGTTTATACATATTTATTATAGATTTCCTAAAAATGATAAACCCTCAAACCAACTAATCATGAATTGGTTTTCCTAGGTCGTCTCTATTTATAAAGAGAACAAATTGGATGTTCAAATCATCTCTTACTCACAAGATTCAGGTCTAATCATGACCGATATAGAGTACACGATCTCTGACCAACACTCTATCACAGTTGTGGGGGAACATTTATCAGTAATTCTAGACCCATGTTGACTAAAATTAGTCAACTATGTTTCCTCGCCCCTGGTATAATAATAAAAAATGACATCAGAAGAAGAATATTTTTGAACAATTATGAGTTCATTAGATATCCTTCAGTCTCATCTTTGTCATGCATTTTTCAGAATTAAAATCTAACTCTGTATGCCTAAGATGTTCATAATTTTGTTTAAAATTCCAACAGAGAGATTACAAAAAGAACTTTGAAAAGTGGCAAGGAGAGTTTTTCTAAGTATGGTGCACCTTTCCTCTTCATTTTTGAATTTTTGACAAAGTACTCTCCTCACTTGGTCATTTCTCTCACCTTCCATTTTCATCCATCTCTACACTTAACCATTTTCCTCTCTTATCCCTTCACCTCTCTTCATACTCTCATCTCATACTTAGGCATTTTTCCATTCTCTCATTACTCTCATATCCTCTTCCCTTCTCATATGTAGCCATTTTTATACCTTCCATTCCTTACTCTCAGGTTTTACTCTCCTTCCCATACTTAACCATTTTTTCCTCTTTCAATCTACTATCTTCCACTCTACTCTCATACTTTTATTCAATACTTAACCATTTTTCCCTCTTCCACTCTACTCTACTCCTCACTACTCTTCTTACTCTACTCTCTATACTTAACAATTTTTCTCATTAGTCTTATGTTCCCATAGTCATTTCTCTCATACTTGTTCTCATACTTATCTATTTTTCTGTTTTTTCTCTTCCTTGCTCTCCTCTCCATACTTAGCCATTTTTCTTTTTTACACTCTACTCTTTATATCACATATTCCATACTTATCCATTTCCATGTTCACATTCATCTTCTCAATTTATTTTATTTTCCTTTTCCATATTTCATGTAACCCCATGAATTCCTCAAATTATTTTAATATTATTTATGTTGTCCTAAGATTTCTAGACCTATATCCAAGAGACACGTGGAAACATACAAATTGTGACACATGGAAGATTATTATTGGTAGATAATTGACCAACCACATAATGACACATGGTGATGCTCGAATGGTTGACTCACCAGTGTTGACTGGGTGTGGGTGGAGTATAATTTTGGTCAAAATATCATTATTTAATCAATTTTCTAAGGGGAGGTCAAATCCTCTTAAGCTCCATATTATCCTTCTATTTTCAAGTTTCTTACTAAGTGTCCATTACACTTATCATTATATGTAATAAAAACTCCCATACTCCCATACATGTGGGATAACGTTTATGACCAAAAATTAAAATTACTAAAGGATGAAAATGAATTTGATCAAATGCCCACATTTTCCCATGAACTTGATCAACGGTGGTCGAGTCACGATCTTGCAGAGGCCATAAATTGAGATTAGGGTGATGAAATCACACGAAGTTAATATTGTTGGAAATATATTTAGATGAAGAAGATGTTGGTATAGGTTTCAAGGATTAAAAATGGATAATTTTTTTCCAGAACTTAAAAGAACATTCAACTCTTTTTTTATGAGTTTACTTGACAACATAACTTCACGAGGTCATATCTTGAGATTCAGGAGTCGGATTTGGATATATCATTGGAAATATAAGAAAATGAAGATCACATCAGAACTGGTTCCAAAGGTTTAAAATTTGATTATCACTTCTAGAAAATTAAAACACGGTTCCCCACTTTTAAAGGGAAATTAATTAAATTTTTGAAAATAAAAGTTTATTTAAAAAACTTTTATTAAAAAAAAGGACCCATTTGAAATATTTGGATGTTAATGATGTGAAATCATTAAAAACACTTAAATGAGGCTTTAATTAAGTTAAAATTTCAAGAAAATAATTGTACGGGAAATTCAAGAAGGAAAAAAACCTAACTATTCAAGTAGTTAGAAAATTTGATTTTTTAAAGAGAAGAAAGACTTCATCAAGGGTTCCATTATTCAGAAGAGAAATGGAAGAATATCAAAAGAAAAAAGTACAACTATCAATATGTAACAAATTTTATGATCAACAATGAGAAATCTCCATCTTCTCCACTCTTTTTCTTCTTCTACGCCATTTCTCATAGCAGTGATATCGTTATGCTTGAATCTCTAAATTGGGCACAAGGCTAAGTTCTTGAGTGTTCTTATTGTATTATTCAAAAGACTTTTCTTATATGATCATGGAGCATTTAAAACCATATATATGACTTTCAAATATTTTGTAATGAATAGCGTATTTCGTGAATAAAAAATCAATAAAAAATTACTTCGGGGTTTATTTTGATTGTATCTTGTAACTTTGAGTTTTAAGTATAGGGTATTTGAAATTTACTTATCAAAATATCTTTTCTATCTTGATAGTAATACTCTTTTAAAAAATTTTGAGATGATCAAATTATTCTCTCCTATTTCTCGTGAAAAAGATATGGATATATTTGTAAGTTATTAAGAAGGTTGTATATTTGATGTTGAACTCAAAGATATTATGATATTGAAACCCTCCTTCAATATTTTTTTGGTTAAAAAACTTCTTGTTGCACATAACAATTATATCAGGTTACTGAAGAACCATATCATTTCAAAATTCCAAGCAATAAAGATCTAGGGTTTATTGTTTAGCATTTTCATTATTTAAAGATATCATAGATATATCTTTCATCCAAAGAGGATTAGCACCACTATAAAAATGTAGGTAGATTCATATCCTTGTGAGGTTGTCGTTTCAGTTTTAACATATTCAAACATCAACATTTTTGGTGACCTTACTGGGGAGTCATTTATTTTCAAGATATTTGAGGCCCTATTCCATATCAGATTGAGGAACTAGAGTCTCCATGGTTTAAGGTTTTCAAAATAAGATTCAAGAAATTTTTTGTTTTTCCTAAATGCACGGGGTTTATAAAGATATTATTCAGAAATATTTGGATTACCTCAAAAAGAGCCAAAAAGAACAAAATATTCAGAAGAATTAACTTCCTGTCAACTCCATTGGAAATAATAAAAAAATCCAAGAAGATGTATAGTATGAATCATCTAAAGAGTTTCTTTCATATCATGATTATCCTTTGCCTTCCTCACCAATCCCATTAATGGTTTCAAGAGATGAAATAAAATAAACAAGTTCCCAAATAACAAGGTGACTATATAGAGGCCATTTAAATCTTCTAGAAGAAAATTTCCAGATGCCTAATATTCCTATGGAAAAAATTTCTATATTCTTTGGAAATACGTTGGAAGATGTAGAAAAACATTTGTATAGATTCAATTTTCCACGTCAAATTTTTAATCTTATTGAAGGAAATATTATATGCCAAATATTTTTACAAACTCTGCATGGGAATGCTCTTGAATGGTCCCATTCACTGCCACCTGGTACCATTATCAGTTGGAACATATTAGAAGATTTATTTGTTGAAAAGTTTTCCCACCCACCCTCTCCCATTTCGATGAAAGATAATGAAGTGACTAACTTTCAAGAAGAATCTAATCGAAGATTGGATGAATTTTATGAGTCAAGTCATATTGCTTAAAATGAAGATGAAAATTTTGATTTGCAAGAATAAAACTTCAACCTCCATCTGAATATCTTTCAAGTAGAAAGTTTGAAAATGAAAATGAGGAGCCTCCACCAAATGTGCAATTAAATTTCATCCAATATACTGATGTGGAAAATGTTGGAACAAATTGTGAAAACCCACAAAGAAATCCACAACAAGAACAATTGGTGGAATAAATGAACCTTGAGAAGAATCATGAGAAATATTTCCATTATATGAAGGAAGAGTATTTTCAAGACATTGTTGATGAATCAAGAACCATGGAAGTGATAGGATATAAGGAGAAATATGAATGTAATCTAAGATTGGAAACTCCTCGTCCAATCAAATACAATAGTATTCTTGAGTAGCCAAGAATTGATTTCATTTAATCATGGTACCAAATCATTATTGGTGAAGAATGTAATCAGATTTCGAGTGCACTTGGTTAATTTTTTCTCCATTACACATTGAGAGTGCCCATGACTCATTGGTACGAGTTTCAATATGTTCCACATTAACTATGGAGTTCATTCCACAAATCATATCATTTCTTGATTGGATCCAATGGAAATCTACCTATACCTGAAATTGTTTCTTTCCTTCAAGTAAGGTAGGGTAGGTAGATATTGTATGTATATAGTTTGCTTCTTCAGTTCACATTTTGCACAATATGGCAGTCACAATATGGAAAGAATATTTGAAGATAACTCCATGAAAGAAGAAAAAATGCAAGAAAATATTGTAAATATGACTCCATAGCGCAATGGAGAAGGAAATTTATTTTCACATTATGGTTTCTCAATTACCTGTAGGGGGTCACTATCTCACAGTTGGAGTCAGTTGTTGACCAAAATTGGTCATCTATATTTTCCCGCTCCTGGTACAATAAAAAAATTTGACATCAGAAAAAGAATATTTTTGAACAATTATGAGTTCATTACGTAGCCTTCAATCTCAACTTCATCACACATTTTTCAGAATCAAAATATGACTCTGTATGCCTAAGATATTCAGAATTGTGTTCAAAATTCCAATAGAGAGATTAGAAAAAGAACTTTGAAAAGTGGAAAAAATAATTTATATAAGTACGATGCACCTTTCCTCTTGATTTTAAACTTTTTGACTAAGTACTCTTGCCACTTAGTCATTTCTCTCACCTTCCATTTCCACCCATCTCCACACTTAACCATTTTCCTCTCTTATGCCTTCACCTCTCTTCATACTCTCATCCCATACTTAGTCATTTTTCCATTTTCTCATTACTCTCATATCCCCTTCACTTCTCATACTTGGAAATTTTTCTACCTTCCATTCATTACTCTCCTTTCTCTTACTCTCATTTCCATACTTAACCATTTTTTTCCTCTTTCACTTTATTCTCTTCCACTCTACTCTCATACTTTCCTTCCATACTTAACCATTTTCTCCTCTTCCACACTACTCTCCTCGTCACTACTCTTCTTACTCTACTCTCTATACTTAACCATTTTTTTCATTAATCTCATGTTCCTTTAGTCATTGTTCTTATACTTAGTAGTCATTTTTCATTTACTCTCTTCCACTCTACTCTCATACTTTCATTAGATACTTAACCATGTTGCCCTCTTCCACTGTACTCTCCTCCTCAGTACTATTCTTACTCTACTCTCTATAATTAACCATTTTTCTCATTACTCTCATATTCCTTTAGTCATTTTTCTCATACAGAGTAGTCATTTTTCACTTTACTCTCTTCCACTCTACTCTCATACTTTCATTCCATACTTAACCGTTTTTCCTTCTTCCACTCTACTCTCCTCCTCACTACTCTTCTTACTCTACTCTCTATACTTAACCATTTTTATCATTAATCTCATGTTCCTTTAGTCATTTTTTTCATACTTAGTCTCATATTCCTTTCACTTATCTTCTCATACTTAACTATTTGTCTCTTTTCTCTCTTCCTTACTCTCCTTTCCATACTTAACCATTTTTCTTTCTTACACTCTACTCTCTATACCACATACTTAGTGATTTCCATGTTCACATTCATCTTTTCATTTTGTTTTATTTTTATTTTCCATATTTCACATAACCCCATGAATTCCTTAAATTATTTTGTGTTTCTTATGTTTTATGGACATATGTCCAAGAGACACCTAGGAGCATACAACTTGTGACACATGGCAGATTCTTATTGGAAGATAATTTACCAACCAGATAATGACATGTGGAGATGTTTGAATGGTTGACTCATCAGTGCTGACTGGGCGTGGGTGGAGTATAATTTTGGTCAAAATATTATTATTTAATCAATTTTCTAAAGGGAGGTCAAACTCTCTTAAGCTCCATATTATTCTTCTCTTTTCAAGTTTCTTACTAAGTGTCCATTGCACCTAGAATTATATGAAATAAAATATCCCATACTCCCATGCATGTGGGATAACATTAGTTACCAAAAAGTTTAATTATTAAAGGAGAAAAACGAATTTGATCAAGGGCCCACATTTTCCATGAACTTGATTGACGATGGTCGAGTCACGATCTTGCAGAGGCCATAACGTGAGCTCCGAGCAATGAAAGCACGCAAAGTTTATACCATTGAAAACCTATTCAGATGAAAAAGATGTTTTTTTAGGTTTCAAGGATTTAAAATGTATAAATTTTTCCCAGAAATTAAAATAACAATCAACTTGTTTTCTGATGAGTTTACTTAACAACTTAACTTCATGAGGTCATATCTTGATATCTGGGAGTCGGATTTGGATAGAATTTATATAGTTGTAAATATAAGACAATGAATATTAGATATGAATTGGTTCAAATTTTGGAAGGTTGATTATTGCTTCAATAAAATTAAAACAAAGTCCCCCTCTTTTAAAGGGAAATTAATTAAATTTTTGAAAATAAAATTTTATTTAAAAAAGCTTTTATTAAAAAAAAGTAAAATGACCCATTTGAAATATTTGGATGTTAATGATGTGAAATCATTAAAAAAACTTAAATGAGGTATTAAATAAAGTGAATATTTCAGGAAAATAATTGTAAGAGAAATTCAAGAAGGAAAAAACCCTAACTATTCAAGTAGTTAGAAAATTTGTTTTTCTAAAGAGAAGAAAGACTTCGCCAACGGTTCCATTATTCATAAGGGTTGGGGAAGAATATGAGAAGAAAAAATTACAACCATCAGTATGTAACAATGTTTATGATCAAAACAGATAAATTTGCATCTTCTCCATTGTTTTTCTTATTCTACACCATTTCTCATAACTTTATGCTTGAATCTCTGAATTGGGAACAAGGTTGAGTTCTTGAGTCTTATTCTTTTATTATTCAAAATAATTTTCTTATATTATCATGGAGTATTTACAGCCATATATATGATTGTCAAACATTTTTTAATGAAGAACATCTTTCATGAATAAAAACTCCACAAAGAATTACTTTGGGGTTGATTTTGATTGTATCTTGAAACTTTGAGTTTTAAGTATAAGGTATTTGAAATTTCCCTATCAAATTTGACCTATCATCTAAAATAATAATGGAACCCTTGCTGACATCTTTCTTCTCTTTGAAAAAACAAATTTTCTAACTACTTGAATAGTTAGGGTTTTTTCCTTCTTGAATTTCTCTTACAATTATTTTCCTCAAATATTCACTTTATTTAATACCTCATTTAAGTGTTTTTAATGATTTCACATCATTAACATCCAAATATTTCAAATGGGTCATTTTACTTTGAGATTAATAAAAAAAATTGACCTATCAAATTCTTTGAGATGAACTTTGATAGGTCAATTAATAAAAGAATTTGATAGGTCAATTATTCTTTGATAGGTCATCCAAAGAATTTGATAGGTCAAAAAAATTTTAATAGGTCATCCATTTGACCATTATTATTTGATTTTTAAGACAGGCTCTCATTTTCTTACATATAACCCTGGGATTAGTGATGCCACTCACTCCGAGACTCTGGGATTAGTGATGCCACTCACTCTGAGACTCTGGGATTAGTTTTTCTTGTTTACTTTATGATTTCATAATTTAGATGTTTGCTTACTTTTTCAATTTCTTAGCGTAGTTTTTTATTTGTCTTAGGCTCTTCAATAGGGGTGACTAGCTTCGATTAGTCTAGTGTGTAGTTTGTTAAGTTTTTATTTGGTTTATGTTTCTTTTCAGCAAAGATTTCTTCTTTTTATTTAATGATTTTCACTTTTCTCTGACTAAATTCTTGGATTAAAATTGTTTTTCCTCCATCATCTGGAGGAAACCATGCGCAGGAATTCTCTCAGAGGTTCAATTGCAAGATTCACTTATTTCAGCAACAATTACCCTCACATTGAGAATTAGACTTTGGATTATCCTAAGATGTTGAAAGAGCATATATTGAGGGATATTTACATCTTGGCCAAGTTTGATATTGGATTTAAGGGATTACATCGATTATTCACAACCTTGATCAGGATTGTGTCTATTGAACAAAATAATTGAAGTGATTGTGACACTTTGATAGAAGGCATGCTTATCCTTGAGGAATAGTTCATTAAGTCAGAAAGTTCTTTCAGACTCATTGCATAGGTTTTTTTATTTTCGACGTTTCGGACCAAACTAGTGTGGTCCATCATCAAGAAAGCATTTGTGAGAAATGAAGGAAAAAAGGATATAACAGGTATATAAATACTTGAAAAGCTTTTATAAGGAGCCGACTTATTGAAAATGAAATCAAGAATTATAAAATTTTAGAAATTATAATTGTTTGTTTAAATAATTAATTATTTGTTTGTTTAATAATTAATTATTTGTTTGTTTATTAATTTTTATTTAATAAGAGCC